>CAOKZL010004239.1:0-40158 GCA_948472985.1 Iguana delicatissima
GTCTCATTTCTTAAGTTCTTATTTCTTATATCCTTTATATCCTTTTATAACCAGACTGCTTCTTCTCCTTCTCCCCTTCGTCCTTCCTCCTGATACTTTATCCGCTTTGGTTGTGTCTTAGCTTCTCTCTCAGTTTTCAAAGTACTTTTCCTCCCTCTGTCTGAAATTCTCAACTTACAAGGTGTATTCAATGTGAAGGATCTTCCCCTTTATTCCCTGAGTTTCGGTCAATTTCACTTACTTGTCATGAATGTTTTACATGTTAAATATTTGCAGCGTAGCCTTTACCATTCTTGGTAGGTGCATAAGGCATGGTGGCTCTCTGACCTTTGGCTCCGTTATCTGTTCCCCTCTTTTAACAAATTTACCGGGAAACTGTCCGCTGTCTTCGGTCCCTATCGAGCCCCTCCAAATCCCATCACCCGAGGGGAAAAGTTGCCCCGTTTCTTGTTTCTCAAAACAGGCACACAACCTTACGCACTGATTGTCCTTCTTGCAGCTGTGCGAGTAAACGACTGATTGCTACGCCATCTTTCTTCTCTCCAAAATAATAAAATAAGTTAGTAATTGCATATGATTGATTATTATTTTTCATTAACTTTTTATTAACTAGATAAATTATTTTTTGAGTATAGGAGATTATTAGCAACAAAGTTAATAGCAAGAATTATTAGCAACAAAGTTAATTTAGATTTTTACTAAAGATTTAATAGTTAAGTACAAATATTTACTAAGAGCTGTATGCAACAAGGGCAGGAACCAATTTTTAGTTATTTGTAGTCTTTTGTTGTTGTTTTGTTGTCTTGTGAGATGCTTGTAGTTTTGGTATGTTACATGTTTTTTGTTTTCTTATTTGCATTATACTATTTTCATATGTTTGGAGTTCTATGTATTATGTAGTGTTGTTTATCTTTTTTCTTTATTTTCCTGCTTTTTTTTTTTAAATACACTATATGGGTTCCTATTAGTCCAACTTGGAGAAAAATGCACATTATTTTGTATATTATTTTCCAGTCCAAAATCCACTAGCATGAAAAAAAAAACAAGAAAGCGTATTCTGTGGACAATCAAGTAGACAAGGGCACCTAATTAATTCAGCTAATTAATTCTACAAATCTCTTTAACAGTTTAATGTAATGTATTAAGTTTCTCATATTAAATAATATTAATGTGTTAGCACTGACATTTCCTAACTGTGAAAAAATCAGGTAGCAGTAAGACAGGCCTAGAATATTCTGCTGCCTGAGATAATGTGTCAGATGTCCCCCTTCTCACCCGTGCACAAGAGTTGACTGTCCTGGCAGTTGAATGTTTCTTGAGCCCTGCCTGTGGGACAGCATCCTCCACTGCCACAGAAGGACCCAACTAGCTTAAGGAGCACCAGAAAAGCCACATGGCACACCACTCTTCTGTTCAGTGCCTTATTGCTGCCTCCTGGCAAGGTTCACCATTTCACTTTGTTTAATTGTAGGGTTGGAGAAATTTCTTTGCAGTCCCTTGTTCTTGTGTGCAAGACTGATACAAAGTTAAATCTTTTTTGGTTCAGTCCCAATTCTTATGCTGTTGTGGTTTAATTGCAGGTTTATTCCTGAGCCATGGTCGCCCTGCAGTGCTTCTTGTGGTCATGGTATTCAGATGCGTGAAGTGAAGTGCCGTATTTATCTCACATTTACTCAGACTGAGATGGAGCTGCCTGATGAAGAATGTGAGGAACCCAAACCAGTGACTGAACGTAGTTGTCACCTTGAATCCTGTGATGGTGATCCTGTCCCATTCATCCCAGAATTTTCACCTTCTGAAGACACTGATCATGTTGTCTATGATTGGGAATACATCGGATTTACCCCATGCTCAGCTACATGTATTGGAGGTATTCTAAGGGCTATTACTGTGAAGACTTTTTACAAACAATTATGAAAGTTGTAAACCATTTAAAAATGCCAATTTCGTTTTTTAGAAAAAACCTTACTTGGTAGATACCAGGAGACAGTAGCAAGTAGGAGGAGAGAGAATGTAAACTAGTGTGATATGTGTGTAAGACTTGTTCTCTTGCACAGATTCCTGTTCTTGCCCTCAACTACTTTGGAATTTGGGAGGTGTTGACTTACCTTTTTAGCAGAGTGAATGACTAGCAGGAGGAACTGAACCATTAGCCAACCACTGCTCCTTCACACAATCTGACAGAGTCAAGGAAACATAGGATTATTTAATGGGAATATATAAAGTAATTTTTCTCACAAGTGTACAATGACATAGGCTTAGCTTAGAAGAAAGCAGACAGTTGTTTCGGTTCATGATCTCAGATGTTATTACTTGATAATAATAATTAAGGGAGAATACAAGGCAGCAGAACAAAAACAAAGCAGAAGAAAAGGGCTAAAGCAACTAACAAGCAGAAATCAATGTCACAGCAACTGAACCTATTCTCTGATGTTAGCATGCAAGGTTGTAAAGGGGTTGCTGTCATCACTGCAATTGGGTAGTATTCATCTCGATAACTTCTGCAGTCAAATCAAGCACAGTGTGGTATCATACTCTGCTTACTACATGGTTTTAGTCCTCTCAATCTGAGAAAGTTTAATATAGTTCTGGTTGTCTTCCATAATCTAAATTGTTGGATTGGTTTTTTGTTTTTGTTTTTTTTTGTTCACTCATTCCAAAACCAGTCTGTAATACATCAAGCAACTTTGATTCTCTTCATGCTTCTGCCATAGCTGTGCATTTAGATACCATGAAAGAGAATGTTATTATTTCCTGTTTGTCACTGCTCTAGGAGACATCTCTATCCCCATATACAAAGAAGAAGCCACTGGTAGATTTGTAGTTTTCAGTTGTCTCTGGCCCACTCTGCATCAGTGTAGCATAAAACTTGTTGTGTGCCTTCAAGTCATTTGTGACTTGCAAACCTAAGGCAAACCTGTCACAGTGTTTTCTTGGCAAGATTTATTCAGAATAGTTTGCCCTTGCCTTCCTCTGAGTCTGAAATGGTATGATTTGCCCAAGGTCACTCAGTGGGTTTCCATGGCCAAGCAGGGATTTGAGTCTTGGTCTCCTAGTGCCCTAGTCCAGTGCTCAAACCCGTACACACGTGGGCTCTCAGTAAAACTCATGGATTGGTCTTTACTGCCAATTTCTGCTTAAGGTCCACAGTTCAGGTATCAAGCCACTCTTCTGACAGCATAACTGGCTGTTACTTTGCAAAAGTTCACTTTCATCCTCATTTTAAAGAAAGCATGATACAGGGTAGGCATCTTGAATTCCTAGAATCTCTAAGAGTTCAATAATTTGGTTGTGGCTTGGGAAGTAGGAGCTATATCCCTTGCTTTCACTTCAGTATTTATGTAGAACATTGCATTCCCTAATTTTTCACTTTCACTTTCACTTCTCTGTCTGGATGATGTCCACTTTCTGGGTAGTACTGATCTTTGAGCTGTTATAAATAGGCCAACAACATAGATCAAAATAAAATTTAAATGTCCTTCTTTTTTTCTGTTGTGCAGGCATGATCAGCCTCAGTTTGCCTGAAGCCTTGCTCCTTGAACATTTTGTGTAGTCTTTCAGTCCAAGTCCTTGCAGCTTCTTTACAATCCTTTTTTAAACTTGAAAACGATATATGCTTGGTTTTAATTTATAGATCCAGGGGTTGTATAACTCCTTTGTTATTTCTGCAAATAGTGGAGTCTTCACATTAAGGTGTCTAACGTGCGTCTGTTTGGGGTAGCCACATAGTGGATTCACATATATCCTTCAGATATCCTCCAGTGCCCCTCCACCAGATTTCCCTTTGTACACTTACTGTTCATACATTTCTTCTGTGAAGTTTCCTTTCTTTCCAAACAAATCACTACGGTTTGTTCCCCAGGACTTTAATTGGCAGGGGTTTTTTTTCATAGTGGGAGTAGCTAGAGGCAATACAGTATTGATCCTATATCATGCATCATCTAAAGACAGATGATCCTATCTTGCTACATCCCTCCACCTTTTCTGCACAGATCTTCTTTTCTCCTCATGATGTCATGTCACCTTGCAAACATGGAGCAGGGGAACCTTATCACCACCAGATAGAGGATTGCATTGTCAACTGCTCCACAGATGTTGTGGAATACAAATTATTTGCCATGACTGGGTATTGGAATGTAGATTCAATGGAGCACACTGAATGCAAGAATCCAGCCTACATTTAAGATTTGCCACTTGCTGCAAAGACAGGATGTGGCCTTCATTTAGAGTCACATAGTGCATTAATGAACCTATTCATTGTTCTGTAGAAGCTTGTGCTTGTGTTTGCCTTATAAAGCAGCTGAGCGAATGTAGTAGTTTGTTGATACACCGCTGTGCCAGTTACTGAGGGCAGCAGTGTTATAAACTACCATTGTCTTTAGAGGCATTATCTGCAGCAGTGGTTGCAGTTCTTTTCAGCAAGACAACTGGAAATAATCTAACTAACAGCAGAAGTAGGGTCAGAGAGAAGGGAGAAGTTTTAGAAATGAGTTGATAACCTGCTCTGTAATGACAGACAGTGGATATGGACAGAAATAAAGTACATGTTTGTGCTATGGTGAAACATATCATAAATGAGAAAGCTGAAATAAATTTAAGTTTCCAGATTTACCAAGGCAACATATAGTCCCATTTTCCTTGATGCTGTGCCCACAGGTCCACACTGATTTAAAATTCAAGGCTTAAACTAAACCACAGTGCAAGAAAGGCCCAGCTCAAGTCAACATAAGATTTGAAAGCTCTGTGCTCCCATCCTCTGGAGTGATGTGCCTATGAGAGACATACTCCATTCTGCAGCTGATGTAAGTAGGTGCCCGGATTCAGAAGGAGTGACCTCCAATAATTACTGGTTGTGAAATCCCATACTTGACAGATATGTCCCAAGAATGGCTACAAATGGAGAGGCTCTCAACTTGTGTGTTTGCCTGTTGTGGCAGTGGTGGAGTTGAGCAGGCAACCAAATCCAGTATTTCCTGAGTTATGGCTCATTTCCAAGTAGTCACAGATTCCTTGGGAATGGGGCTGATTCAGGGTTTGCCACCTGGCCATGTAGTTCATGGAAAGTGCAAGAGAGTGGAGACAAAACAAACAAACAAGAAGGGAGCACAAAGTAACTAGCCAACGTGAAACTGTGTCGCAGCAACTGAACCCTTCCCGCTGATATTGGCATGTCAGGTTTGCTACTTTAACAAAATGCATCGAAAATTGTTTTCAGAACTGAGGGGCAGAGTTGAAACCTAGACACAGAGCACAGCCTTTGCATGAAAGAAGTCCTAGTTTCCCTCTTCAGCATGGTGAGGTACAGCGGGTAAACCTGAAACTCTACAGAACCAATCATTAGTGAGCTAGAAGGCCAAAGAGTCTGACTTAATAAGATTGGTTTCTCCACAGCAGGACTGAGCAGAAGAGAGATGAGGATTTACTGTTGGATCTCTGGTTGATTAGTAGTAGGTGGGCCACAGTGCTGTTTATCACTAGCAGCAGTGTAGTCTCACTCAGTTTCACTTTTAAAATGAAGGAATTTTGTGTATAGGGACTTTGGCTTGCCTTCAATTTTGAAGCTATGTTGCTTATCCTTTCATTTAGAGAACAGAGAACAAAGTAGCCAAGCACTAAAATTAGTTTCTCATCAGGATCCATGCTGCAGGTTGAGATTGGCCATACTAACGGTGAAGATGCTGGGAGTTGTAGCCCAAAATGTAATTTTTCAAAGTTTTTATTCTAGTTAACTGACATAAGGGGAAAATTTTTTTTATTAGAATGAAGCAAGAAGATGAGCAAGCCAGAGTAGAGCTAGCCAATTACGACTCATTGAAAGTTTGGGGAGGAGGGGCTATAGAGAAAAGAATATAGCCTAGAGGCTTGCCTGATAAACAGTTAGAGAGAGCTGGTCAGAGATAGAGATACATCCAGTTAGATGCTGAGATAGCACCAGTTAGGAAGAGGCCAATGGACAATATCTGAACAGGATCTGATGGGAACTGAGAGAATAGAAAGAGTTCAGGGAGAAGTGTTCTTTGAAAGTAAAGTGTTACAATGTACTCTAGGTGGAACCAGCATAATTAGAAATGTATCTTTTACAATAAATGTTTACTGTTTTTATTTTCTGTATCACTGTATGAACATTTTAATTTAATAAGTAAAAATAAAAACTGAACCAACTGATCAACACAGTCCTTTGTCCAGTACAGTGGCCAACTTGAGGCCTGAGTAGCAGGTCCGGGGAGGGATCTTAATTGACTGCACTGGTGAAAAGGTTATCCCCCTCTTGCAGGCCTCCTCTTTGAGCTAATATTCCCCACTGATTCACAGAACCACTGGCATTGTGGGTGGACCCCTGAGTCATCCATGTTCGGGGGTAATAGGACAGGTGAGTGACAGGAGCCCAAGGGCTGGAACTGTGGGCCCAACTTGGAGAGGGAATCTGTCCAAATTGACTTCCTTTATTTATTTATTTATTTATTTATTTATTTTAAATCATGGCCCTGGTTCTGCTTAAATAATTCAGTATGTTTTCTGAATGGTCCATCTTGGCTATGTACAAACAATAGCTTTTCAAAAGCTTGAAAGAGGTGTAATGGAATTATTGGCAAGCATATATGTTTATTAGTAAGCACTGTGTTTCAGTGATAGATCATATGCTTTGCATGAAAAAGGTCCCAGATTCAGTCCCCAGCATTTCCCACTAAAAAGATTGGGTAGCAAGTGATTAGAAAGACTTCTTAAACCATGGAGAGACACTACAAGTTGAAGAAGACAGTACGGGTTACATAGTCAAATTTTCACACCTGTGTTATGTATTCCTTAGTGAAAACATCACTAAAAATGTGAATAATGTGCTGAAGGCTAAGCTGATTTCTGGAACAGTGTATAAAAATACTCTACCACCCATCTGATTTTCTATATTTCTGATATATTTTATATAAATGATATTTCCCAGGCTGTTGAGCTCATGAATATGAACATCATTCATATCATGTTAATACTTGGCTCTAGCAGTAAAAGAGTTCATACTGTCAACTATTATTAACCTATAGTTGCTATAGAATATACATCTCTTTCTCCAGTATCAATTTTTATTTATCTTTGAAACAAACTATAGCAAAAGGTCACATCAAACATAATTGTTTATTGGATAAATACATCTTACAATTAATAGTGGGAAGGTAGTATACAACACCACATAAATTATCTTATATAAATAAAAAATTATCCCCAGAATGTTGGCATATCCATATGTAGTGGGAATGTTATAAAATACAAACTTCTAGAAGGCAATAAAAGAAATAAACAGAAAAACAGGGAAAATTAGAACTGAATAAAGAAAGATGTTAAAACATTAAAAACCTAGGATCAAATAAGGAGGAAGAATAATTAACAAAACAGTTGTTAAAAACTGCACAAGTGATGGTAGCATATGGGTGAAAAGAAGAGCAAAGATGAGACCTTAGTAAATGGAATATATCAGATTACATGATGTTCAGTTTTATAGAGGAAAAAAGAGAAATTTATTTGAGGTTAATAAAGGAGGATATGAACAAGTGAAAAAGACAAGCAATATTCCACATGAATGGAAAAGAAATTAGTAATTAATTGAATACTACTGTAGCAGACATTTGTATGTTATGAGTGTAGGATGAACAATGCAACTCTGAGTAGAAAAAATAAAACTGAAAAAAGAGGCAGAAATGCAGCCCTTAGTTACTGCCTTGAACATCTGAGAAAATGAGTAATAGATGAAGACAAAGCATAGTAAGAAGAAGTCAGACCAGCAGATCTTCTAACACAGTGCTCTACTCAAAATGATGTTCCATGGACCAGGGCCATTTGTTGAGTGTTCACCTGCTGGACTTTGATGAGTTTCCAGGAAAGAAAGAAATAGTGCAGTCAATGGGAACAAATACAGTGTCTGTCCCTGGCACTCTAGCACATCAGATAGCTTAAGAAGTAGTGTTACAGAGGTTCTCTAAGGACTCAGGCAGTGGGCATGCTCATTATGTGCTTCTGAGTGGTCTGAAGAATTTTTTTTTCAAATTCTGTTTTTCCTGTAGGTTTATTAAGTAGGGAGACCTATAGGTTGTACCAGGTAGGCATCGGACATGTATTTTGCCCATGAACTACAACTGTTTCACCAATCCTTTATTATTGACTTGCTCCAGTAAGAATGGTTGAGTATATTTTGCTGTTTTCAAGAAGTTTCTGTAGTACTGGTGGCATAACATCAGTTGTGGTTGATCTGTTAATAAAGAACAAGATATTCTTGCCAAAAGCTCTTTTCCAAGTTGTGGCTTGGGTTGCTCCCCTGTATGCCATGAGTAATGTCCAGCTATGACATAATACATGTTTGAATGATTGAGGGCTGATGGAAAGCAGTTCAAATCCCTTTGTAAAAATCACGTGTCACTCATATCTGGGACTAACCTTCATCCTTGTCTGCTCTGGCTAATTACCTGAAAAGCTTAAAACACATGCTACTAACCTTGTGGGATGGGTGTAAGTTTTCTAACCATGAGTTCTTCCAGAGAGTCGGATAAAATAAAGACTGCTCGTTTTAGCAAACAGCAGAGTATTTGTGATGAATGTGAGGAATGGGTATTTATGGCCATAATTGTCTAGCTATTGCACAGGTGAAAAAAAAAGAAGAAAAAGAAATGGAATAGAACAGGAGGTTTGAATATATTCTACATACATTTGTTACATACATACAGCCCTACATACATTTGGCTGTAGGTTTGGTTTTGTTTTTATTAGGCAATGTAGTGAAAGTAAGAAAGTGCTTGAAATTTTGCAAATCAGAGAAATATTAAGCTGTCTTGAAATCAGATTTGTAGCCCCTCTGAAGCCACTAGGGGAAAATGCATGTAAAGAGAAGGAAACAGATTCCCTGAACTATGACCGTTTTCAGTCTTGCGTATCACATTAGGTTGTTTTTCCCCCTCTTTCACATAATACTAGCAAAACCTCCATTAAAGAATGAACTTCAGTATGTTTCACTTACTTTGACAGTGGTAATGACTTCTTGTTTTATGGCACCGTATGTGCATGAGAGTTCTGAGGTAGCTTTACAGCTGATAGAATGGACTCTATGCCCTCAACTCACTGGTAGAATTCCCAATACGATAAGATGAAGTGTGAGAGTGTTCTAAAATTCACAGCTCAGGCCCATACCATATATATTGATGGAAGACCATCTCTGCAGCAGCCATTGATAAGTAAACACTCCTGATTCTTAATTTTAGATATACAGGAGCTATACTGGCTTCTCTGATCGGTAAGAACTCTGATTGTTGCACTGGATGAGAATATCTGTGGAATCTAACGAGCTCTATAGTTCTGTGATTTTGGAGCTACAGAGGGAAGTTTTCACCCATCTGGCTATGTGTTCAATCCATATTCTCCAACATTTCACAAATGAAAACGAGACACTTGTAGCTAAGCAATACCAGAGTGTGGTCAAGATGGGGAACATTATTAATGAGGAAAAATACACAAGCTAGGAAAAGCTGCAACAGTATACTTTTTGCCTGAGTCTACTGGGAAAGGCAAGATTCTGCCCCCTCCTCTTGCCACACTGAGCTAATAGAATACAAATCGTTTTTGCACTTTGATTTCAGATTGCAGCAATGGAAGCATGTTGAGAACAAAGAAGGAAAGTGGGAGGATGAGAGAAAAAATGGGGCATGTTAAAAGCAGCTGAAAAAGTTGGATGATGTAGAATTAATCAGAACTGTTCTCGCCAAATTGAGACAATTGGAGGGCATGCCTAATCTAGTTCTAAATGTTGGTTGTGGCCTATAAAGCCCAATAGCTTGGATCCAGTTTATCTGAAGGGCAATACAACTCTAGATCCTTGCCCTTTCTGACTTATTAAAAAAGCTAGAGGGGGACTGGCCTAGTGGGTAGAGGGTGTGGTTAATGCCTCCTTAAAACAAGATAAAGTTCTAGCTTTCCTCAAGGAGACTATTATAAAATCATTACTAAAAAAAGCCATCCCTCGATCCCATTTTGGATAGTTATCAGTCAGTCTCTAACGTTACATTTCTGGGCAAGTTTCTGGAGCGTGTGGAGGCTCCACAGGTTTCTGGATGAAACAGATTATCTAGAGTCATTTCAGTATGGTTTCAGGCCTGGCTATGCGACTGAGACTGCTTTGGTAGCCTTGGTAGATGATCTACACTGGGAACTAGGCAGGGGGAGTGTGTGTCTGCTGGTTCTGTTAGACCTCTCAGCAGCTTTTTATACTATCAAAAACATGGTATCCTTCTGGGTCACCTTGCAGGGATGGGACCTGGGGCACTGTTTTACAGTGGCTCCATTCCTTCTGGAGGACCAAACCCAGAAGGTAGTCGTGGGGACTCCTGTTTGACCCCTTGTCCTTTGACATATGGGGTCCCTGAGGGCTCAGTTTTATCCCCTATGCTATTTAACATCTACATGAAATTGTTGGAAGATATTGTCCAGAGTTTTGGGGTTCAGTGCCATCAGTATGCAGATAACACCCAACTTTATTACTCCTTTCCACCACAAACCAAGGAAACTGTTTTGTTCTAAACCAGTGCATTCAACATGCTATCATTGCCTGCTGATGAAAGGTGCTGCCTAATCTTAATTGTTTGTGTTTTTAAATATGTATTTTAACTCTGCTTTAATTACTCCTGTATTATTGAACTTTTCTTTTCGTATGTTATGATTTTTTAAACTATGTTTTCTTTTTTAAAAGTATTGTAAGCCTCAGTCCTTCCAAGGAAAAAAGCATGATACAAATAGAAATGATGAGGATGATCATCATCATCATCTCCTGTCATGTGAACCTGCATAGGTTTTGAAAACTTCAGAGGAGACCCTTCTCTCCATCCCGCCACCCTTACAAGTGAATCTGGTGGGAATGTGGTAAAGGGTTTTCTTAGAAGCTGTACTCTCTTTCCTAGCGAGGATAGGCTGGTCCCTTCCATAGTGTCCTTCTTTGTGGGAAAAGTGTCTTAAATAATGTGCTGTAGTGTGTCTGTGTTTTGCTTTTTAATGAATATATTTTTAAAATGCTTTTAATTCTATTGATCAATTACATTTTGTAGGTTTTTAGTTATGTCAATTGTTCTCTGCATTTTTTTAAAAAAATTGTAAGCCATCTTGACTCATGGAGCTGGGGAATTGAGAGGATTTGTTATTTTTTGTTGTTGTTAAGGAACGGGTTCTATGCTTGTACAGGCTTCCCCCACTTATCTGACAGGTTAGGGACCAGAACACTGACAGAAAATGGAACTGGTTGAAAAATGGAACCCATGTACTCTAGAGAGCATGAAGGACTTACGGCAGTGGTTCTCAACCTGTGGGTCCCCAGATGTTTTTGGACTTCAGCTCCCAGAAGCCCTGAGCATTAACCATAGTAGCTGGGGCTTCTGGGAGCTGAAGTCCACAAACATCTGGGGACCCACAGGTTGAGAACCACTGACTTACGGAAACTCACTTGGGATCCATTGGGTTGTGCTGCTTGCAAAGTCTCTCAACTGGCTTAGCACCTCCCCTGCCCAGTTTGCTTTGCAAGTAGTACATGCATGCAAGTGGTCCCAGGTGAGCCTCCATAGGCAAGAAAAACTGGTGAAAGAGAGGAAACAGCAGTTGAATCAATGTAACTTATCATTCGTTTGGAAGCATTGAAAGCACGACTCATCAGATAACAGGGAGTCCATGAAACTCATTGACTAGTCACTCTCAGCTCACCTACCTTGTAGAGTTGTTGTGAGGCCAAATGGGAAGGAGAAGGGGCACTAATTAGAAGAAGGGCAGTATATAAATATAAGTAATAATTATATTAGCATTATTCTTGTTTTGGGATATGCTGATGTGTTTAATTTGGAACAGGGATAAAATTTTACACCCATACAAACTGTTGGTGATTTGAATTCCCTGTGCATTGGAGATGCCATAGCCTTAAGAAATTACAGTTGTGGGTTAGATATGTGGAAATTTTTTATTTTGTTATATTTTGATTATGGCTTGAGAATGTACATTTTGTGACAGTAACTTTTTCACAGTTCTGTTTCTTTTTTTTTAATAATAGTTTTATTAAAAAGAATTTTAATGAACTTAAAACAACATATAAGGAAAAATGTTCACGTTCTAAAAGTTAGACACCTACTATCTAAACAAATTAAACAAGCTAACAAAGACAAAAAGGGGTTAAAAAGGCCAACTCTTCAGAAAACAGTTATTTATGATTACTAAATATATTTCTGCAAGCTTCAGTGCAATAACTATAACTAAATAATCTTATCCCTAATGTGCAAAAATAGTTGTTACAGTTTTGTGTTTCAAGATATGTTTGTGACTTACCATTTTAATGTATATATTTATGACCCAGGGACTCAGGAAGCCATTGCAGTGTGCCTACATGAGCAGACAAAGCAAACTGTAAATGATAGCCTGTGTGACAGCTCAAAAAGACCTCCAGCAATGAGTCGTGTGTGCAATACAAGGCTTTGCCCCCCAAGGTAGGGCTTGCATTGTGCAAACATGTCTAACATCTGTTTGAGAGACATCTGTTTGTCTGGGGTTAGCAAACTGGGGTCATGTTGTGGCAAGACAAGTCATTTCTGCTTGGAGAAAATGTCAGCAACAGTTTTCTCTGCTGAGTTAAAACAATCACCATTACACCTTAAAACATTTGTCTCTTAGTGTATTTCTGCAGATAGAGCCAGCATGGTGTAGTGATTTGAGTGCTGGGGTAAGACTCTGGGGAGGCCAGGGTTTGAATTCTCATTGAGGTTTGGAAACCCAGTGAGCAACTCTGGAGACTCTCTCAGCCTCAAAGAAGGCGAGGACAGTCCCACTCTGAACAAATCTTGCTCAAAAAAGGCCTGAAATTGGTTCACAGCTGTATACCATCAAGTTTGTTCTGACTTATGCTGACCCAAAGGTGAACCAGCCATCAGGTTTTCTTGGCAAGTTTTGTTCATAGAAGATTTGGGATTACCCTCCTCTGAGGCTGAAAGAAAATGACTTTACAGAGGGAAATCCTTGCAAAAACTCTGGGCACTAGGAAAAGTATATATGATATGTATGTACATATAAGTGGGTGAATTAGAGAAAATTTGTGCAAAAACTTTTGGGATTTCTTTGCGACAAGTTCTGTTTACAGCCTGTTGTGAAAGTGGGCTAAACTTAGTAGTACAAGCATTCATAGATTTACTCATTTCTAATAGCACAAAGTACTGCTTTCTCACTTATCAAAAAACTGCTTATCATACCTAGTGTTGCATGCTTAGAGTGCTGTTTTGTTAATCTCTTGGTACAGGTGGCAGGTGGGTCCCTGGAGACAGTGTTCAGCCACTTGTGGTGTTGGGATTCAGACAAGAGACGTTCACTGCCAGCAACCTGAGGGATCTGTTATTGAATCTGAAAACTGCAAAGACAAGAAGCCTCATGCTTTGCAAGCTTGCAACCAGATTGATTGCCCTCCAGTTTGGCATGTTGAAGAATGGGAACAGGTATGGGATGTTTAAAAAATAATAAAAAAAGAGATTCCTTGATGAACAGTAACACCCAATTTTATTGAGGTGCCAATGAGAAGTGCACTGTTTTGGAACAGATGCTACCATCATTCTTATCCAGTCTTTTCCTGATAATTGAGTCATAAATACTTATGTCACCTATGGAATCCTGGGATTTGCAGTTCAGGAAAGGGCATTTAGAATTCCTAGGTAGAGAGTTTTTAGATCTCACTAAACTGCAAACCCCAGAATTGCACAGGATGTTGCCATGACAGTTAAAATGGAATATAGGGCTATGACTGAGTAATGTGATAAGGAAGAAAGTGACAATGCTTTCAGAGCCTCTGTGGTTCTTTGATGAATACCCTGATGATGCACTTGTTCATTTTAGACAGGTGTTTGTTTTGCTTCTGGGTAGAATGGCCATGATCATAAACTTATAGGCCCTTAGACTTTGGCACTTCCTCCATGCTGTCCTTCCATCACCAAGCAAAGACCTATTTATTCTGACAGTTTTTTAAAGTGGAAAGTTTTTAAAGAATGGACCAAGGGTGCTGTACAGTTTTAAATCTGAACTCTTGTTATTATCTTTTAATTGCATTTTATTATTTTAAAAGTAGTTTTAAAACATTTTAATATTATGAATAGTTTATTTCTGTTTTAATGCTCACTTTTTGTATGTTTTTAGCTGTATTATTCTTTTAAATTTAAATTTAAAATCGCCTTGAGTCCCAATTTTTGGGAGAAAGGTAGGATAGTAGTAGTAGTACAGTGGCTCCTCCACTTTCACAAAGTTTGGGGCCTCAAGAAAGTGGAAAAACTGTGAATACCTCTCCCTCACCCTCCTCCTCCCCTTCCTTTCTCAGGCTCCCCCCTCCCATTCCCTTGTCTCATGCCCTTGCGTGCATGCCTTTCCGTGCCGGGGCAAAAGGCAAGGGGATGGAGGGAATGCGCCTTCCCTCTCAATGAGCAGTGCTCTCCCCTCCTAGTCCTTTGCCCTTTGCCTGGGTGTATGTTCTCTGTGAAATCCACTAATGTGGAGGGAGGACTATAGTAATATAGTAGTAGTAGCGACAGTAGTAGTAGATGATGATGATGATGATGATGATGATGATGATTTGTAAAAAAATTCATCTGACAATGGAGCGATGGACCCCAAAATATTTAGAAATTATTTTGTAATTCTTTCTAGACTGATGAGCAGGAATAGCTGCTCTTTGCTTATAGCATAATACATATTCACATAGCCATATGATGAATAGGAAACTCAAAAAGTTTCTGATCCTTTTATGCAGCCTCCCATACTCACTCCTACAGAAAGCACTACCTACTTACGCACAAGGTTCTAATTATTCCCTCAAAATCAGGTGATTCAACTAGGGCTTCATTTATTTTTGCACATGCCCTGACTCTTATTATTTGCCTAGTTTTTATATTGTTTTATTTCACAAGACACAGAATTAGTTAATACTAACTCCATAGGATATTTAGAAAAGGATTGATTATGATTTTCGAATGCTGTCATCACAAACCTATGGAATTCCCATAATTATCATTAAAGTGCACAGATTTCTTCTGGTCACTGCACTTGTGAAACACCTGGTGGGCATTGAGATCCATCATTCGATTTTAAATAGGGGATTTATTTGTAAAATAAAATAAAAGTCAATTAAAACAATGCACAGAAGTATTATAAACACATTACTTTTCAGCTAACAATGAGTGCTGAATAAGAATAATGGGTAATGCCTAATACATTAATTTTGAAAAGTAACATTGGAATTCTGGTCTCCTCCTCCCCCTTAGTGCTCCAATACCTGTGGTGGAGGCACCCAGCATCGCAAAGTAACTTGTCAGCAGCTGCTGATGGATGGAAGCTTTCTGAAGCTTCCTGATGAGAGCTGCCATGAACATAAGCTGTCTTCACACAAACCTTGTGCAAAGATAGATTGCCCTCCACAGCTGGTCCTGGGAGAATGGTCAAGGGTGAGTAGCTTGGAATTAGGGTGCATTCTGAAGGTACGATGCATTCTTTCCTCCATAGAGTTTGGATCTCCACTGAATACATTTGATACTTCTGGGTTAATGAACAGGTATTTGCTTAAGAGGATCCCTTTGAAGTTCTACAGATATCATGGTCTGCTAAAAAGAGGAATAAAACGAATCCTATAGCAAATCAAGCCTGAACTCTCCCCAGAAGTCAAGATGACTAAACTGAGTCTGTTGTATTTTGGATATTTGATGAAAAGACATGGCTCACTAGAAAAGACAGTAAGACTTTGTAAGATAGGAGGCAGTGGGAAAAGAGGAAGACCACATTGCAGATTCATAGACTCTATCAAGGAAGCTACAGCCCTGAATCTGCAAGACCTGAGCAGCACTGTTGGTGGTGGAGTGACATGGAGTTCTCTGATTCATAGGGTCACCATAAGTTGAAGTCAACTTGATGGCAGTTAACAAAAACTGGGGAGGGAAAGATTCTGCCATCTCCTGTCCTCTCTTGCTGCTGAGTTAAATGAATACAAACTCCTATTACAGCAGTTTCTAGCAGCTGAAGTAAGCTGAGGACAAAGGGAGAACATGGAGGGAGGAACTGGGACATTTTAAAAACTAGGTTCATCAAAGTTGACAGCAGTTAACAACAATCTCTTTGAAAATGTGGTGGGGGTCAATGCATTTTATTTAAGTTTAGTACAGATCAGACTAGACTCCAGAATCCTTTCTTTTTCAGTGTTCTGTAAGCTGTGGCATTGGGACACAAAGAAGAAAATCCACTTGCCAAAAGCTGACAGCCAAAGGCCGACGTGTTGCATTAATTGCATCAATGTGTAGCAACCACCCAGCACAGCCACTCATAAGGCCCTGTCACATGACTGCCTGCGACAGTAAGTGATGCTTTCCTAGTTTTTTGTGAGTCTTACCTGTGAGATATTTGAATTCAAACTCCAGCAGTGGTAAGAGGAGTTGTTTGACTCTGATAGGCAGGAACCTTCACCAAAGAGAGCAACCTAGAGAGCAACAGCATGGAGTAGTCAATGCCCTGGCCAATGCTCTGGCCAACCAAGAAAAAAACTTCAGCGGCAAAGTGTATGGGAGGGTGAACGATTCCCCATGGTATCAGCAAGAAAAAAAAATGGTGGAGAGGATGTCCTCCCTTCCACTGCTGAATAATGAATGCCTGAGAGGTAGGATCCAAACTCCTTTTCCACTAGTGGAAGGAGATCATCTTATTGCGGGACATAATCACAGCAAACCATCATCAGGTACGTAAACCTTTGGCATGTCCGTCCTGCAGTTAGGCTGAATTGCCTGTTGGAGCACTCAGTGCTAAAGAACACCTCAGCAGACATGAAGAAATGCAACCTGTAATCTAACAAGAGTAGACCAAGAATTGGGCCAAGAATGTTGGTCACAATATATCCATGAGTCAATGGGAAAGACTTTGGAAAGAAACTGAAAACATATTTTGCTATGATCTTCAAGAAAATCTGTATAAGATGATGATGCGCTGATATCTTATGCCAGAGAGATTGTCAAAAATATATAAAGACATGACTGTTAGATGTTGGAAATGTCAAGAACATACTTCATATCATATGTCATGGATTTGTGGAAAGGCTAAGAAGTTTTAGATGGAAATACAGAATATGATTCAAAGAATGTTGAAATGCCAAATACTTAAGATACCTGAATTATTTTTGCTATGAATCTGGAGAGATTAGGTTAGAATTGACAAAAAAAAATCAGAAACTGCTTCAGTATATACTGCTGGCTGCAAGACTTGTCTATGCAAAGTATTGGAAGAAAACTGAGATCCCATCAATGAATGAATGGTTTAATAGACTGATGTCGATTACAGAGGTGGATAAATTGTCTGCCAAACTGAAGGGAATTTCTGATGAAGAATTTATTTCAGAATGAAGATAGAATTTTTAATATAATTTAATAGAATTTTTAAGGATAAATGAGGGTGATTTGGTGATTCTAGGGTTTTGACAGTTGTGTAGGGACAGGGAGGCGGGGAGGACGATTAACCAGGGGCAGCAATGTTTTGGGGGCATCCCGGCCCATAGCCATACCACCGTACACCCTGACCATGCCCCCGTATGCCTGGCCATGCCCCAGTGCACCGCAGCCATGCCCCAAACACAGTGGCCATGCCCCTCATGCCATAGCTCCACCCTCCTCCTCACACTCCAAGCTCTGCCACTGGGTTTTGAACTTGCTCAATACTATGTCTTTAAAAAAATTGTTATAGTATATTATTATCCTGAGAAAGATGTGAGAAAAAATTAAATATGATTATAAGTTGTTGCTATAACATGTTTAAGATAGATTTGATTTGATTAAAGGAAGTAGCAATGCAGTGGAATGAAATAATAGTTAATAATATTGATTTTTGAAATGGAAATTTATGGAATATAAGAAATTTAGGAAAATTAGAAAATAAAATAGTTTGAGAATATAAACAAAAGTAGCAACAAATTTAAAAGAATAGAAAGTAATGAATTTAAGTTAAGTACACTTTCACATCTTGGAGCTGTTTACAACAAGGGTAGGAGCCACTTTTAATTAGATGTTACAGTCATCCCTCCACGTTTGCGAGTTTCACTTTTGCGGATTCGATTATTCATGAATTATTTGCTGTTACCTTTGCTGCCTCCCTATGCAATTTTTAATAGAGACTGCAAGTCTCGTGAGACTGAGAAACTGTGAACGAGGCTATTCAGTCTCTACTAAAAATGGTGTGGGAATGGAGGTGGTAGTAAGCTGCACCAGCCACCCATTTCTGCCTTGTGAGGGAACCTTGATGCCTCAAAGGAATCTACAGTGGGTGGAATATGGTGATCATACTTTTTTGTGTGTTAAATACGGTTTGGGAGGACCTAGTGTTATTCACATTTTTTTCACTTTCACGGGGGTGCTGTACCCCTAACCCTAACGAATGTGGAGGGATGACTGTAGTTTCTTTTTGTTGTTGTGTAGTGTAGTATAATTTGATTATTAGTTTAGTTTAAGTATGGTATATACATATGTAATTTTTTTTCTTCGCATGTTTAGTGTAATTGTGTGTGTAGGTTGTCTTTACTATATATTGGTTTGGTTGGTGTGTTTTTTTAATGTATGTTTATTTTTAAAAAATTTCTAATAAAAAAAAACTAAAGTAAGAGTAGACACAAGCTTCCACCCTCCAAATATCCAGTAGGGGAGCATTAGGGGCTAAAACCAGTAATATGTACTAACATCCAAGGTATGCATTCCTTTTCTAAAGGCTTAGATGGCTAGGGTCAAAAGTATATGAAAGTATGAATGGAGTACAAATACACATGGAATATAAATTCAACCTTCCTAGCAGCACTTCACAACAAGTGATGATCTAGCCTTTAAAACACCATGCTAGTGTAGAGGTACATGCTTGGAAGCATCCTGTAGAACAGGGGTGGGCAATGTGCAACCCATAGGCCACATGCATTTCTTCCCCTCACCCCCAGATTCAAAACAATTTTTTGTGATTTTTTAAAAAATATTTGCTCCTAAATGCTCTCTCTAATACCCTGCTCCCATTTAGGTTCAGGAGATGCCTTTTTGTTGTTGTTGTTGTTATGTCCCAGGAAGATCCAAAACATAGTGAAAATACCCCCCATGTCTGCTAGAAAGTGTTTGGGGGCAAAAAGTCATTTTGAAAGGGACTAATTATGGGGATGTGGTGACCCTCCGAGGTTTTGGGGGAGGTAATATAGCCCCTGGCCTTCCACAGTTGCACACTCCTCTCCTAAAGAAAGGCTGAAATGAAAAAAAGCAGATAACCTGAGACCACCCCTCCCCCAGTTTTCAAATAAATTGTGATTGCTCTGCAAATACTTTAAGATACGTCATTCCTTTTTCAGAAGCTTGGAGAGCTAGTGGCAAAAAGATGGTAAAATAACTTCCTGGGTACAATCAAGGATAGAATTAATTTGGAACATGCAAGTAGTGCCAGCATGTAATATTACTGAGTTTAGATGGAAAATGCAAAGTTCTTTCCTTGATGAAAGAGCTCCAATATTCTGGCTGAATTAATTGGTGTAAGAAAAAAGGTTCCAAGTTTTTTAAAAAATGTTAAAAAAACCTTTCTCAGAGGGTGGTCTAAATCCCATCTGGGGCAGTGATGAACTATAGAGGGCTTCAAAAGAGCAGTAGCTCTTTAAAAACACCTCATGCAGGGATAAGAAGCTAATGCTGTACCCTTGTAAAGTGGAAGTAATTGTGAAACTTAATGCTTTAGGACAGTGGTTCTCAACCTGTGGGTCCCCAGATGTTCATGGACTTCAGCTCCCAGAAGCCCCAGCCACTATGGTCAATGCTCAGGGCTTCTGGGAGCTGAAGTCCATGAACATCTGGGGACCCACAGGTTGAGAACCACTGCTTTAGGATGTTGGGCTAAAGGCTTTTGTCCAAACAGTCCTGAAGAAAAGAAAGCAAACCTTCCAACCAGTATGAAGGTTGAACCAAGCTGGGTGCAGATGATTTATCCCCCCTGAGATATGAGGCCTCAACATCATCTCTGGGGAGAGGTGAAGAACTGCAAGACCCAGCCATGTTTTGGCCAACAGGGTACAACCAGGATCACATGAATATCTTCCAGTTTGATGTTTGAAGCTGTAGTCCTTTTGGCCATGCAATGATTAAGGTATTGATGTTTTCTGACCCATCTGACTTATACCTGGAAAAAATCTTCTGTGATAATTGACAGGGAGACAAACAGGTCTATTAAAGGTAATCTGAAGCAATGCACGATCAATTCTCTAGCGCCTCAGGTTGATTGACATCAGCCTAATTCAGTCATTCTGCTAATGTCTTTAGGTCTTCTTTTGTATATTCTGCTGCTAGAGACAGGAGATGAGATTCAGTCCAGGTTTGGAGAAGTGTGGTTTTCATCATTAAGGACCAAGATCTTGTTCTCTCATTGCGATTGCCATGGATTTTTGCTGATATATTGTCTGTTTTTATGAAGAATTACCCTCTCCTACCCAAATGAGAGACTGAAGTTGCAGTCTGATGGCCAATCCATTCAAGCCAATTGATCCCATGCGAAAGATCCTTGCAGGACCACTTGTCCTGGGTATAGGTCCATTAGCAGTGATCCCATCCCAATCCTGACAGACTGGCATCTGTAGTAAGTTGACTTTGAGGAGATCCACCAGGGGGAAACAACAACTCTAGACACAATCACCACCACAAAGATTGGGTTAACCTAGGAACCACAATCCTTAGATACTGGGAATTAGTTATGTACATTTGAAATGGAAGCCATTGAAGGCCCTTGGCATGAAAGTGAGCCAAAGTATACATTCTGCAGATAAGTCCATGAGTCTCCACAGAAGTTTCAGGAAAAAAACATCCATGGTGTTGGATGAAATGACTAAATGCGTGTCTTCTTACATCTTCTGTACATGGTCTGGTGGAAGAAGAACATACCCCAGGCCATATTAATCACAGCCCTTGAGCGCTGAAATTGTTATGGAGAGGGCTGTTCCCATGACTAGTCAAAAAACTATGTTGAGTCAGGCCACTGGTCATCTTGCTGCCCCACTGTGCAAGCCATTTAAAGCATATACTTAAAAAAAATACTATTAAAAACCCTTGCAATCAGTCCCCCGTAGCCTGTTGGAATATACATGTTTTCATGTGCTGACAGAACAAGTACAGAACTAGTCCAGTCTCCCTAGGAAGTGCTAGAAATGAGAAGCAGCCACCAAGAAGGCCTTTTCCCATATTCTCACTAGATGAACCTATGAAGGTGATAACAGTCATCCACCTCCCACCATATATCCTTCTCTCTCTCTTTCTCCTTGTTGTCGAAAGTCTTGTAGTGGGTTCTGCAATCTGATTATGTAGTTATTTTGGAAAACATGTTTAAGGATGGTAAGTTGAGCATATGTAAAATGTTCCCGTAAGTCGATAGGTGACTTGAAGGCACATACACATATATCTGTGTTAATACTACTCAATATGTTAGTCTGTGGACCAGTGGACAAGAGCCATTGCCTGCTGGTACCTGGCAAGTTTCCAGGAATGACAGAAATAATTGTAGCCAACAGACACAAATATGATGCTAGGTCCCTGATGCACTGGAAAAAATTCCCATACTTTCAAAAGCACAATCAAAACTACTTTGGTACTAAGGAGACACTCAAGGAGGAGTTGCAGCCAATTCAGATAAAAAGAGGTAGTCATCACTATAGCACTGATAGAACTCACTGAGGCAAGAAGTAATGATCCACTGATACTAGCTGTGCAGCTAAATTGATCCTTCATATTCAGAGACAATATACTTGTCTGAATACCACATTTTGGGATACAAACCAATGGAAGAGAATGGCTATTCATCTTACAGGCTTTCCAGAAACATCTCAATTAGCCACATCGACTGTTGGACTGATAGGACTCTCCTTATATTATGATGCTGATTGGATACTGTTGAGTATCCACCATATTGTAGAGACCATGCTGTGCCACAAGTAGAGAGTCAGCATAGCTGCTTCCCACTGGTGTGTTCAAGTATGCATGTAGCAAACATCAGACAGTTATGCTCATCCTCACAATAAGGAGAATCCTACTGCATGCATACTTTACCTTTTAGATTTATCTTTAAGGAAATCTTTGCTGTGCAAATATGCCTTCTAAGGGGCCAACCATAATAGAATATTACAAACACAATCACAATTTAAGTACCAATACGCGCACATACATGCACACACAGATATGTGTGTGTGTGTGAGTGTGTGTGTGTGTATTTAACAACAATACAATATATATTAATTTTGACACCTATGCATCATCCCAAAATTTTCAAGTATCCGATGAGGTCCCAGTGCAGGATTTGATTGTGGGACTTCTTTGCCTGTACTGCTCAACTGTCTTGCAACATTTGGATGCAAATCTTAAAGCCCTGCATGTAAAAAAAAAAAAAAAAAGGCAAATGCACTATAGAAATTGCTACAAAGAATTTATCCTTTTGTTTCCTCCTAAGTAGATAACTGAAAATGCCACTACCTTATTCAAAATGAAAAGGGGCTACTCCTTAGCAACTGCTGCTCTTCTCTAGCTCCAGCTCTCTCTTTCCTTCTGAATTCACTTAGCTAGCACAGCCCCTTCCTTAGGGTTTCTCCATCCACTAGACCAAACCGATACTCACAGGAGTTACACCAACATAAAAGGAGGAACCACCTATGCACCCCATATTTTGTATACTGTAGTTAGGATTGTGTAGGACTCAACTGCCTGGCCAAGGAGGATCAGTGTTCGTATATGTATGGAGAAGGGGAAGGGGAAGGGGAAGGGAGAAAGAATTTACAGCTGGATGGGGAATGTGTGGTTATCAAAATGTTGGGCTGCAACAGTCTTCAGCCTTAACCAGTATTGCTCATGAGATAATGGGAAATATAGTCCAACAGCACCTGGATGGCCACACATTCATCACCTCCAATATACAGCTTCTGAACAGAATGTTTAACCTTGCACTTGGGTGGTACTCTGAATTTTACCTGTTAACAATCTGGTGCTCTGAAATTTTTTACTGAGACATGGAAGGAGGAAGCTAGCTTTGCAGCAAGCATGGGACTCAATGCAAATATCCCTTAATTTGGTGAGCATCCTTCTTTGGCAATATATTACATGTCATAGCTCCCCGAAATCAACTCCCCAAATAAAATAGGAGCTGGAGTAATTGTTGGTTCATACATAATTTGAAACTTCTTTTCTTGGACTCCATAGCTAGTTCACATGCCAAGATCCTGAGGTACAAAACACCACTTTAAATAAAGCTCCACGGACTTAGAGGAATGTCCTTGGCACTGCATTTAATACAATATTTTTGAGCTGCATATCTATCTGAATATAATTAATTGAGGATATATGTGTGGCAATGTGTCCAGTCTGCAAATTACCAGAGTGATGTTGAAAAAATATTGTCAGCTTCCGCTATTCTATTCTAAGAAAGAACATAACATGCAAAAACATAAAAGAATGGAACTAGTGGTTGAGGAACATATTATGTAAAAGGAACGAGGACTGGAAATTCAGTTTCTGGAGAGGATTTATGTTAATTAATACCTCAGAGGTACACAATCAGCAGAATTATATAGTAAAATTACTGTTAGATTATCATGTCAGACTTGCACATACAATTGAATGTCCCATTATTATTTTTTAATCCTTTCAACATAGAAAAGTAATATTCAGGGAGAAATGAGATTGAAACCATTCTCCATGACATACTAATTGTCTCTGTGAAGGATTCATCAGAAGGTATAGGCATGTTTCAGTCTCTCACCTGTAATCTGTAACAGGACCTCCAACACACTCTTCTAAGAGTCATACTGACCAACACTGCTGTTTGATCTTGTACTGAATTAATTCATAATTATTTTGAATTTTTCCGTCTGTAGGCTTCCAGAGCAGCTGACAAATTTACGAACAGGTTAAGAACAACAGTACCAAAATGATGTGGTGTAATTAAGAATAAGAAAAAGCAATAGGAATTTAGAATCATTTATATATATTCATAAACACACACTACATGATGTAGGAATATCCAACCATTCATATATATTCATAAACACACAGTAGCTGATGCTGAGAGTCAGTGTGGTGTAGTGGTTTGACTATGACCCTGGGGATGAGAGTTTGATTCCCCACTCAGCCATGAAAGGCCACTTGGTGACCTTGGGTGTGTCACACACTCTCAGCCCCAGAAAACCCTGTGATAAGTTTGCCTTAGGCTTAATAAATATATGGTGGTGGTGGTGGTGGTGGTGGTGGTGATGATGATGATGATGATGATATGACTTGAAGGCACACAACAACAAGAATGCAGAGCTGCCTGGTTTCTTATGTAATATCTAGAGGATGTCTATGGGGCACTTTTGAATTCAGGAATCTTACCATCAGAGAAGCTGTCTCATTTTCTCACACTTTTCTTTTTCTGCCTCAGGAATTTTAGCAGCAGTACCTCAGCACATTCTCCACTTCTCCACTTTTGGCAGCACTGCCTCAGAGAGCCATTTCCTGTTTTCAGGATGAATTGTGTCATGTGGGTCTGTGCCTAATGCCCACAAAGGGGTCCATGGGTCCTTCTGTTTCCCAAACTTTTTTTTTGAGGCATCTGGAATGTCCTAATAAGTGATGGCTATTACAGACAAATAGGAAGAGACACACAAACACAGATTGACACCTATGATGATTCCATCTCAGTTTTCCTCTGTAGGTATTCCCTTGCTTCACACAGTGGCAAAATCAAAGGCTTTCTTATACTCTTCCTGGGGGTATTATATAGTCTCCGGTATTTTACAGGTGCAAACCAGGACACTTGAAGGCAAGCACCAGCAGAGTATGGTCAAGATGGCTGAAGTTAGTGATGAGGAATAATACACAAGCCAGGAGATGTGGTAGCTGTTTCCTTTTGCTTGAGCTTTCAAGAAAGGGCAAGATTCTATCCCTTCCCCTCCTCCTCCTCCTGTGCTGAGTTAACTGAGTACAAAACTGTTTTTGCACTTTGAAGTCAGTTTGTAGAAATGGAAGTAATCTGAGGAGAAAAGGTAAAAATGAAAGGAGGAGAGAAGAACGAGGACATTTTAAACGCAGTCAAAAAAGTGAGATGACAGGACTGTCCCTGCCAGATCAAGATGTTTGAAAGGTATAGTGTTGCTGCCACTGGTATCATAAATGAAACCCCTTTTATTACTCATCATAACCACACATATTTTAAGGCTGTTAATTCCTGCTTTCTTATAGCACCGGGTAAAGTAACAAGGTGGGAGTCACTGTGATGTAGTGGTTTGAGCATTGGACAATGACCCTGGACACCTGGGTTCAATTCCAGTTGAAAGCCACTCGGTGACTTTGGGCATGTCACATATAATCAGCCCCAGAAAAAAAAATGTGATAATGTGCATTAGGATCACTATAAGTTAGAAATTACTTGAAGGCACACAACAACAACAAAACGATAAGGCAATATGTTTGCAGTTTGCAAACCGGACAAGCTCAATCGAGAGGTCTGCTGTCTTCCTGGGGCCAGGATAAACCACGTAACAGAGAGGCTAGCGAGGCTGGTCAAGCCCACTGACCGTAAGCCCCTCGTTTTGGTTCACATTGGAACCAACGACACGGTGAAGCGCAGCTTTCACCACATCACAAAGGACTACGAGCTTATGGGGAGAAAGCTTAAGGACCTGGGTGCGCAGGTGGTCATTTCATCAATCCTCCCTGTTCAAGGATATGGTGCACGAAGGGAAAGGACAATAGTAGAGGTCAACAGCTGGCTCCGCACATTTTGCCACCGCCAACAGTTTGGCTTTTTGGATCATGGCTTGAAATTCCAGGAACATGGGCTTCTGGCAAGGGATGGGCTGCACCTCACGAAACTTGGCAGGAACGTTTTTGCAAACAGTCTCACAAGGAGGATTAGGAGGGCTTTAAACTAAGTACAACTGGGGAGGGAGACAAGATTATTCAGGACAAGGACTCGGAAAGTGCAGGGGGAAAAGGCCCAAATGATATTGGCCAAGTAGGAATAGCCTCCAATCGTGGGAGGCGTGGAAACAATGCTATGGGACTTGCAGGAAGGGCACGGGGACTTAAGTGTCTCTACACTAATGCACGGAGTATGGGAAACAAGATGAATTTGAACTCCTAATACAGCAAAATAAATATGATTTGATAGGCATCACTGAGACCTGGTGGGATGAGTCTCACGATTGGAATGTAGGAATAGAGGGGTATAGCCTATTTTGTAGAAATAGACCAAATAAGAAAGGAGGAGGAGTAGCCTTATATGTCAAGGATATTTTCACCTGTGAAGAGATCCACAACTTGAACACCGGAAGCCAGGTCGAGAGCATCTGGGTAAGAATTAAGGGAGCGAGAAGCAATAGGGATATTATAGTGGGGGTTTACTACAGACCTCCAAGCCAGACTGAGGACCTCGATGGCGCTTTCATAGACCAAATGACTGCACATTCAAAAAGGAGAGATACAGTAATAATGGGAGATTTCAACTACCCAGATATATGTTGGCAGTCAAACTCTGCAAAGGTGGCAAGGTCCAGCAAGTTTCTTGCTTGTCTTGCAGACAATTTCATGGTCCAGAAGGTGGAAGAGGCGACAAGAGGATCAAATATTCTGGATCTGATCCTGACCAACAGGGAGGACCTTGTTAATGACGTAGAACTGGTTGGATCTTTAGGAGAGAGTGACCATGCCCTATTAGAATTTGGCATTCAGTGGGGAAGAGAAAACAAGTGTAGCCAGGCACTCGTCTTAGATTTTAAAAAAGCAGACTTCTGTAAACTGAAGGAGCTGCTGGCTGAAATCCCGTGGTCAAGAATAGTCAATGAGAAAGGAGTTCAGGATGCATGGGAGTTCTTTAAAGGGAGATACTGAAGGCACAGGCTAAAACTGTGCCATTAAGGAGGAAAAATGGAAGGCATCTGAACAAACCGGAATGGTTGACTAAAGAGCTCTCAGCTGAGCTAAGTATTAAGAAAAACATGTACAGGAAATGGAAGAAGGGGGAAATCACCAAAGAAGATTATAAGCAAGTAGCCCGGAGATGTAGGGAGAAGGTCAGAAAGGCTAAAGCACAGAACGAACTTAGCCGGGCCAGAGACATTAAAAACAATAAAAAGGACTTTTTTAAATACTTCCGCAGCAAAAGGAAAAAGAAGGAGACGATAGGGTCACTGCGCAGGGAAGATGGTGAATTAATAACAGGAGGAAGAAAAAAGGCAGAACTCCTCAACACCTTCTTCGCCTCAGTTTTTTGCCAAAAGGATAAAAACACTCAACCTGGCGGTTGGGGAGCAGGTGAGGAAGTGGAGGAAATGCAGCACAGAATAGATAGAGAGGTAGTACAGGAATACCTGGCCACACTGGATGAATTCAAGTCTCCAGGGCCAGATGAATTGCATCCTAGGATTTTAAAAGAACTAGCAGAGGTCATTGCGGAACCTCTTGCTATAATCTTTGAAAACTCTTGGCGGACAGGAGAAGTTCCGGCAGACTGGAGGAGGGCAAATGTTGTCCCTATCTTCAAGAAGGGAAAAAAGAGGACCCAAATAATTATCGCCCAGTCAGCCTGACATCAGTACCTGGAAAGATCCTGGAGCAGATCATCAAACAGTCAGTTTCGAATCACTTAGAAAACAATGCCGTAATTACGAAAAGTCAACATGGATTTCTCAAAAATAGGTCATGCCAGACTAATCTTATCTCTTTTTATGATAGAGTTACTTGCTTGATAGATGAAGGGAATGCTGTGGACATAGTGTATCTTGATTTCAGTAAGGCCTTTGACAAAGTTCCCCATGACATTCTTGCAAAGAAGCTAGTAAGATGTGGGCTGGACAGGGCTACTGTCAGGTGGATTTTTAACTGGTTGACTGACCGTACCCAAAGGATGGTCACCAATGGCAGATTCTCATCCTGGAGAGAAGTGACTAGCCAGGTGCCACAGGGTTCTGTCCTGGGCCCGGTGCTGTTCCATATCTTCATTAATGACTTGGATGAAGGAATAGAGGGCACACTGATCAAATTTGCAGATGACACCAAATTGGGAGGGGTTACTAATACGCCTGATGACAGGATCAAAATTCAAAAGGACCTGGACAGATTGGAGAGCTGGGCCAAGGCTAACAAAATGAATTTCAACAGAGAGAAATGTAAGGTCCTACACTTCGGCAGAAAAAATGGTATGCAGAAATATAGGACGGGGGACATGTGGCTGGCTAACAGTACGTGTGAAAGGGATCTAGGAGTCTTAATAGACTACAAGCTGAACATGAGTCAGCAGTGTGATGCGGCAGCCAAGAAGGCCAACGCAATTCTTGGTTGCATCAATAGGAGTATGGTGTCTAGATCGAGGGAGGTATTGGTACCACTTTATTCTGCATTGGTTAGACCTCATCTTGAATACTGTGTCCAATTCTGGGCACCCCAATTCAAGAAGGATATGGATAAGCTGGAGCAGGTCCAGAGGAGGGCAACCAAAATGGTGAGAGGCCTGATAGCCATGCCCTATGAGGACAGACTTAGAGAGTTGGGTATGTTTAGTCTGCAGAAGAGAAGGTTGAGGGGGGACATGATAGCCATGTTTAAATATTTGAAGGGATGTCATGTCGAGGAGGGAGTGGGCTTGTTTTTTCCTGCTCTTGAGACCAGGACAAGGAGCAATGGATTCAAGCTGCAGGAGGGGAGATTCCGCCTGAACCTCAGGAGGAATTTCCTGACGGTCAGGGCTGTCCGGCAGTGGAATGTGCTGCCACAGAGTGTGGTGGAGTCTCCTTCGTTGGAGGCTTTTAAGCGGAGGCTGGATGGCCACTTGTCGGGAGTGCTTTGAGGGTTTTCCTGCATGGCAGGGGGTTGGACTGGATGGCCCTTGTGGTCTCTTCCAACTCTACATTTCTATGATTCTATGATTCTATGTGTGGTTATGATGAGTAATACAAATAATTTTATATAATACATCTTGAGATGTTGTCGTCGTATTACTTCACTCTGCTCATGCTCCAGTACTTTGTTCTAAAATGAAATAAAGTAGCCCTTCCACATTCGAGAGGGTTTAGGGCACAGAATCCTTGGGAAAGTGGAAAAACCATGATTCTCATCCAATTCCCCTCTGAAGCTTCCCTCCCCTCATTTCTTTGCCTCTGGCCCCAGGTTGTGGAGGGAGTAAAAAGACAACCTAAAAGGCTTACAGGTATTTCCCCTTCAGACAGAGAAGAGAGGAATTCTGGAGTTCTAATTACTGGCCAGCTTGAAAAGGAAGGAGTAGGAGCAAAGAGAGCACCTGACCAATCAGTAGCCAATACACAGCAGAATGTGCAACCACATGGTAGAGAGGCCACACCTTCAGCAGTGGGAGGGGGCTTTGCTCACTCAAAAGGAAAAAAACATCCATTTTAAGCACAAGACTTGCAAGCCTGGGGTGAGGCATGCAAGAGATGTGAGAAGGAGAATGAGGGGGAGGCAAGCATGTGCCTCGCAAATAATCAAATTATCTAAGGCCAAACTCACAAATGTGGAGGTAGGACTGTATTGGAAAGTGGTTACTGATTATCAAGAAATGATAGAATCCACAGAAGGAATTTTTAGTAGAGGTCTTACAATTTGAAATATGTTGGACCCTTTGTTTCTATAAAGAGGCACTGATAACTTCCTTTCATCACTTGGCCAGTCATCTCCCCCACAACATTTTTTATGGAGTTGGAGGGCAAGTTCTCTCAAACATATTATGGATTGTACCTCTCCAAGGATCCTGTCCACATCCTCTCGTTGTACACTACTGTACACATGATGTCAGTCTCTCAGTTCCAAAAATGTAACATTTTTTTTCTCAGACTTGCCACAGACTCACATGTGGGGGACTAACACACTGGTCTCAAGCTCTGCTTTGCCAGTGAGACATTCTTTAAAATAAATTGGATAGCAAAGAAACCTCATCAATTAGATGTCTTTCTACATATTCATAAGCATACTTTTGGAATAGCTCAGTGTAAACACAAGACAAATCAAAAGTGTTTTAATTTTAAAGACACTCTAACTCTATATTCATTTTGGGCTCTTTGAGAATGGACAACATAAATACTGGAGTGTTTCCATTAAAACAAATGATTTGAACTGCATTGTTATTAAAGTAGAACACACTTTTAAAAAGTTAATCAACTCAGTTCTGGAAGCAATTTGTTTATTGTGCAGGAACAAACCAGCTTGGGCCAAGTTTTCTGCCCCTGGGACCCTGAGAGGGCTACCCAGACTGCCAAAAATGCCAAGTGGGGGGGACAGAACGAGGACTGTTTGGAAGCTCACTGTTATTCTAAAAGGTGGGGGACACTGAGGTCCACCAGCAGTGCCAATGTCTCCTTAGGATTTTGGGAATTATTAGCTCAAAGGAGGCCTGTGAGAGGAAGGTAACAGCAGGATCTTTCCACCTGTGTATACCAGTGCTAACTGTAGAAATGATTCCAGTTAAAAGTAAAAGGATATTTTATTGGAAATTAATAGACACACACAGGAAATCAAGCAATCTCATGAACCATCTAAAGCTATTGAAGGGAAAAGTGAGAAAGGTTGGATAGAGAAAGATTTTGGGTGGAAAAGGGATGTTATTTACTGGTTCTGAAGTGGAAAATCAAAGTTGGAGTGGCTCAAACAGAAATCTGAGGGCAACATGAAGGAACGAGAGTCTGGAGTGCAGCATGATGGCCATTGTACTAGCATGTTACAAATTACCTGGGCTAGAGCTGGGGTTTTTATATTCTATTTTCTACCCTGAATGGGTGTATGTTAATTGCTTCCTGGCAGAGCAAACAAAGGTGCCTGATACAGGCTGATTGTCTTAACTATTGGTGACAAAGCATTGATGGGAGTCCTGACAGCCTCTTAATGTCTTGATGAGGTAAAGTGAACAGGGAATGTTTCTATGGGATATGTGCACAGCAGGGCTATGTGCCTGCTGTACCTGGGCAGTGTTGTCTTCTATTATATTTGGGGGTCAGGTTGTTGAGAGGTTTATCCCAAACCCATTAATATCAGGGGTTTCCATCTAATCCTCTTGAACTTATGAACTGAGGTCATCCTTACCTAGAACATGCTTAAAGTCAGTGTCCTGCTACCACGTGTTTTCAAGTGTCCAGTTTTGTAGGAAAATACTATTTCTTGCTAATTTTGCTATCCAGTGGGACAGAATTGTAAGGTCTGATAGCACCACCTCTAGTTTGGAATATCATACTTTAAAAATGTTAAATGGTAAAGAGTGGTGCAACCTAATTAAAAGGTAGATCATCATTCCTGGGTGCTTCCAAAAGAGAAAATTCACCTTTGTGGTTGGGAGTGAAAAATGGCAATCCAGGGAAGCTGGAAGCGTAAAGGTCTACGTAAAAGGGCCACAGTTTTTCCACCTCTGACTTGGAAGCCATATACAGATGGTGGGAATGTGTCCTTTAAAACAGTGCTACCCAGAGTGGTGGTTCATGGACTGCTCCCAGTCCATGAGCCATCCGCTACCCTGGAGGATTGCCAGGAAAGAAAGGAGCAGTGGGAGCCAGTGGGAACAAAGAAGGTGCTGCTCCCTACATAGAGGAAAGACAAAAATACTGTCAGTCCCACAGATCAGAAAGCTTAAGCAGCATTGCTTTAAAATATGTCATACATGATGATGCAATAGTTCATAGCCCAAGGCCACTCCAAGAACTTGAAAGTGTTACCTTGGAATCTCCAATTCAGAAGTTTGGGAATTAGAATAGTAATTTTTCTGGCTTCTGGGAACCCCTCAGTCCATCTTTTGTTTCTGGAGATCCATGTGACTTCAGTGGCTCACAGGGCTGTTTATTAGCTGTTGCTGTGGCTGCTCTTAGACTAGTATAATTTGTACATTAGTAATCTCATGTTATTATATTTGTTATGTCTCTTTCTGAGACTGTGGCCGTTTCCGCATGATGTTGCTGAGCCATTTCTGCAATGGGATGGCAGCAGCTGGCAGGTTGTGCTTCTGCATGATGTCATCACCATCCCACTGCCATCCTATCGCGAAGCCTCACACTCAGGTGGTATTTGAAAAATGGAAAAAAATCCATTTTACACCTCCCATTGCACAGCACTCCTGTACTTACTGTCATGTGGAAGCTGTAGCAGTACAACTGCAACACTTCCTGCCCCAGCGTGGCAATGGCTAGTGCCCAGCTGTGTTGTGGAAGGAAGGGCTGAGGCTATCCTGCTCTCTTCTGCAGGGAGCAAGCATGTGCGGAGGGGAGCATTACTGATGCGCTCCCTTTTGGACCCAGATTTGCAGTGCAATGACACAGAAAAGGGTGGTCATGCAGAAGGGGCCTGTCTTTAAGATTGCTCCTGAATCTGCAGTTGATCCAGAATGCCTGTGCTAGGCTGCTGAGCAGAGTATCCTGTTGCTAGCATGTAGTTGAGAGGAGCTACACTTGTTGCCTGTTTGCCACTGGGTCAGGTTTAAGGATTGGTTGTTAATGTATAAAACCCTAAACAACTTGTTATCTGAGAGATGGTCTTCTCCCTTGTAAACTCTTTCAGTTCTCTGAAAGAAAGCATCCTCTGGAGAAAGCGTCTTGCTAGTGCCACAAATTCCTGAGGTCCACTCCACAGTTCTAAAAAGCAGGGCATTTAGGATGGTGACCCCATCATAGTGAATATTCTTCCACCTGATAGACATATATGGCAACAATTCCTGTTTTTAGGTAAATACTAATATGTTTGTTTATGTGCTTTGAAGTTGCCTATTGACTTATAGCAACCTCATGAATTTCATAGGATTTTCTTAGGCAGTTCTTTCCTCTGAACAATAGCTTACAGCACCTGGTATTCGTTGGGAGTCTCCCATCCAAGTAGTAACCAAGACTGACCCCGCATAACTTCCACAATCAGACAATGTCTCGTGCCCTTAGGGTATTTAGGACAATACATGCCTGTTTGAGAACATCCTCCTGTTACGAAGTAGCCCAATGTGTATGTTATTTTTATGGATAATGTTCATATTTTATATTGATTTTATATTGGGTTATATTACATACTCTATGATTTGTTTACAACCTTTTCAAATTTTTAGCAAAAGTGATTTATGACTACTTATAAAAATAAAATGCTCTATATAGGCAAAGGATGATCTTAAGCACTTGGGTAAATAAGGAGTTGAGAACACATGAAGCCCCAGAATTTTTTGGACTGCCACTCCCATCATCCCCTTCCAATTGCTATATTGGTTACAGCTTGTGAGAGTGGCAATCCAACAGCCACAAGTTGGAAGACCACAAGTTGCCTGTTCCTGGGGGAGCTGATGTTTTCAGAAATTAAATAAAAACAGATGATTTAGCTGAATAGGGATCAAATGTGTTTTTTTTAAAGTATGCCTTTGTCATTTCAGAGATGAAGCAAGAAACAAAATCTAAACTTTTTGGAAAGTATGCCCCCCATGGGCCACAGATTCTCAGCATCCACAGAGTTTACATACAGACAAGGCAAGAGAAACGTATTAATTTTACTATTGGGAGCCGAGCATATCTGCTTCCCAAAACATCTGTCATCATCAAATGTCCAGTTTGGAGATTCCAAAAATCCCTTATCCAGTGGGAGAAAGATGGACAGCACCTTCAAATTTCTAGGAGGCTTGGCATCACAAAATCAGGATCACTCAAGATAAACAGTCTTGAGACTTCAGATATTGGAGTGTACAAATGTATTGCAGGCTCAGTACAGGAGATGTTCATTCTGAAGCTCATTGGCACAGACAATAAGCTAATAGAACCACCCACTTTTAGAAAGCCCGTGGGTGGAAGCAGCAGTACAGAACATAATGAGGCCAACAGCTTTGGAGCAAAGTGGCATAAAATGAGCCAGATGTGGCAGCTGTGGAGCCAGAAGACTGAACAGTACGTAGGTGATGGACAAGTGAATGACCAACCTTTCCTGCGACATATTGAAGCTCACACAAGAAATTCAGCAGAATATGGCTCCCTAGAATTCAAAAACAAGCGACTTGAGGCAGTGGTTCTCCCTGGGGCTTATAGTATGGATACAGTACATTTTGAGGAGCTAATAAAGAATTTGAGTCATCTTGTTGAGGCTGGAGAAGTCAACGATGACTTGGCTTCCCATCTCATCTATCAGTTGATTGCTGAGTTATCCAAACTACCACAGACTGTTTCTGAAAAATTGAAGGAACCACAGGAAGAGAAGTTACCTTCCAGGAAACCTGGAAAATCTCCAGATCTGTTTAATAATCTCGGTGCAAAGCCTCAAGGCAATGCAATGACAGTAAACCAAAAGGGTCCAGTTATTGTAAAGCAAAAAGAAGGGCCAAAGGTTTATTCAAACAAAACATTAACTGTGCGTGTTGGGAGTACCCTTTATTTAACAAAGGATGTCCATGTTGTAAATTTGCTTTGTGAAAAAGTTGGGTTTAGCAACTCTAAATATACTTGGACAAAAGATGGAATAGATCTAAAGTTCTCTGAAAGGTAAGTAAAGTGGAATCTTTCCATACTTCTTTTTTCAGAATGGTTCATGTGAGCCTTCTCACTTGATGAGTTACAGAATTAGCACTCAGATTTTCTGGGTTAAGAGTTTTTAAACAAGTAACCATCAGACTCCCCCTACAAACTTAGAATTATCTTGAATAACACAAGATAAATATCTTGATTAATACAAGTATAACAGTCATTTTATTGCTCAGTGCATCTAGTTACTTCCTTCATGATTTTTCTTTTACTTTCCCTCTTATTTCTGTATTCCATTCTTAGTTTGTTTTTCTTGTGTACTTTCCTCATCTCTGTCTCCACAGGATTTTCAAGAGACCTGCTGCTATAAACTACATTTCATCTCAGCACAACATCTTTGTGTGACAACCATTAAATGCCAATGTTCTGAGCAACGTGACTTCATAATAGTATTCAAAAACATATCTAGCTATTGCTGATGAAAACAATATGCTACATACATTATATGCACTTGTTCTTCATGCCGTGGCTTAAAAGACATCAGAGTATGAGCATGCTATAGTATGATAGGAAAACTACTTAACTTTGTAGTTAAGTGTTGAGTTACTAGTTTAGAAATGGGCATATCAGTTGTACAAACAATTAAGTGTTGTCTGTCCCAGCTCTCTCAGTGAACCTCTACCTCCAATTTTATTTGAAAACTTTGGCATACTGCCAAAGCCTGTGGGACTGAGGCAATTAATTTGACATACTATCAGAACTTGGAAGTAATTAATTGCAAGTGGCAATATTAGTTGTAACAAATTAATTTTGCAAGTTAATTTTTAAAAGTGACATGACTGGTAATGTTGTTACTTTTTAAATATTATTGAAATTGTTGCTTTAGAGTGAAGTTATAGCCATTTTTATATTGTAAATGTGACTAAAATAATGTATTGGCAATGAGTTATTCCCAAATAATGAGGGATGTCGTGAGTTAAAAAAATAAAAACAGCCATGAAATACTTTTAAGAACAAAACTCCTAGCTTCAGATGTTGTTTACTCATAGAAAAGGAAAATGTCTCTGAGTAAACACAATACATACAGAAAAGAAGGCACGTCTTTACCCAAAAGTTGTACCTGTGTAAGTGTTTTGATCTTTGTTTGTTTTTTACATTTTTGTATCTTAGTTTCCAAACTTGGTTAAATGACTCAAAGCTCTTTCTCAAAAAACATTTAAAAACAACAGGGCAGATAAAAATCCCCCTCCCCACAAAAAAAAATTGAAGAAAGAAAGACAGATAAAATTTCAGTAACATTTGTTGTTGCTATATTCCTTCAAGTTGTTTATGACTTATGGCAACCCTAAGGCAAACCTATCCTGGGATTTTCTTGCCAAGATTTCTTTGAGGGAAGTTGCCTTTGCCTCTCTGTGAGTCTGAGAGAGTATAACTTGCTTAAGATCACCCAGCAGGTTTCTGAGGCCTAGCAGGGATTTGAACTCAGTCTTCTGACTTGTAGTCCAATGCCAAAAACAGTACACCATGCTGGTTGTCAGCATGTGTAAGCTCATAGGTTTGTTCAAATTAAATAGCCATCAGGTGGCATCAAAACACCAGCAAAGTTGGAATCTAGTGGATCTGTCAGACAATGTTTTATAACCTGGGAAGTAGTATGGAGAAGACACTTCTCACTCTCACGGAAAACAACCATAAAGCCTCCAGGGGGAAACAAGATGTGGCAATTGTTTTTTCCCAGTGGTCTTTTGGGAAACAATGAGAGATTCTTTCTTGTGGTAATGTGGATCATGGCTGGGAAGGGAGACTTAACCTTGACCGTCCCTCTTCCTATGCTGTGGAGCTGTGATAAGTACTCTACCAATATACCTGTTATTTAAAAAAAAGATAACAACAGCAACAAACAAGGTTGTTAGTCATGTCATTAGTGACATATCTTTAAACCTTTACAGGTCATGAGAATATCTTTTACTTGAGAATATCCTTTAGATAAGTTCCTAGAGAATTCTGGTGATTTTGTTGAGCTTTGATGGAGGATCCCTTTTCTCTCTATCCTGACAGCACTTTGAATGATTCCCCATCCCCCATCTGTCTAAACTTTATATTTTCTTTAAATCTTCTGCAGAGTGATTATGCAAGTGAGTGACAAAATCCAAATCTTGAATCCCACCAGGAAAGATATGGGTGTTTATCAGTGTACAGTGGAGAATGACTTTGGTTCTGACATAAGAACATCTGCCCTATTTTATGCAGGTAGATTTTGTGCTATTTTTCCCATATTTTATTTGTCATAATCTCTCGGTTTTTTAAATTTCTGGACTCCCTGTATGCCTTTGGTTTTTAAGAAGTTTTATTTTATTCAAATAATCAGTAAATAGTCACTAAAACACTTGTTGATTTTACATATTTTCTATACGTTGTTATAATAGCTTGTTATGAATATATTGAAATATCCTTAAAAGTAAGTTGCCTTTTGAGTGGCCTTATACATCCCTCAGCATAACTTAAAGAAGAAGTAAATACATCTTTTGGCCAGAACAGAGAGAATGTGAATGCCCACAACAACTGCAGTAACCCTGTGATTGGTAGGTTAGGTTATTGGTAAGGTAAGTGGCTACCAGTAAGAGGAGAGCTAAAATAAGATTCCTCTGAAATCAAGAAAAATAGGACATGACTGGTTTCTGTGAGTCTGTCATTTGCATAGTGCCACCCTGAGATTCTGTTAGTTACCTTGTATTATGACAAAGAGACAAAATTTCTGGCAAAATTACTTTTCTTTCTCTCCTTGTAACCCTTCTTTCTTCTGTAGAAGCTCCAGCCATATTGTCTTCAGCAAGAAATATCACAACATTTGAGCTTCAGAACCTTTCTGTGGTTGTTGGAGGTACTGTGCTGGCAAGAACAGGAATGAACATATCTCTGGAATGTCCAGTGAAAGGTACATTATACTAGCTTAATATTTCGTTGTTTGGCAACATGGTTACACTGGGAGATATATACCTGGAGATGGATGAATGGACAGACAGACAGACATTGTCACACATATTATTGCTATGTGCACTGTGTCTCTTCTCTTTCGCTCCCATCTTCTTGATTGATTTCTCAACTTTCTAAGATGGGAATCAGGGCAGTTTGAAACAGGTATAGAGAGAAAGAGATATGGGGGGGTGGGGTGGGGAGATCTTGTTTCCAGGAAGTTTTTCCATAAGACTGTCAGTGGTCAACCATGGTGTTAAATGTCCCCTAGAGTTACAGAATATTTTAAAAGTGTAGGCTTGACAGCCAGCTGTATTGTTCCTCAGAAATTTTAGCAGCATAGCTTTCCTCTCTCCACGGTGGTTTTCACTATTCATCTTATCTGAGATCTCGTTTGTCCAGCTCATCATATTGTCAATGGAATTGTTTGCTTTTCTCAACCTGTCTTGAGAGCCTTGCAAGGAATCCTGATGGCAGAATAAGGCTTGCCTGTTGTAGCCAGCAAGCTGTGGCTTCCATAAGGAGACAAATAGGATTATTTGATGCCAAGCCACAAAAGTCTGCAGAGCTGTCAGCTCAGCACCTCTCCAGACTAGAACGGGATGTAAGCAGAGGCTGAAAAGCACACAACTGGAATAACTGAAAAGGAAACTCAACTGCATGTACAAAAATAATGTATCTTATTTCATATGAAATAATATTTCATTTTAAATCATAGTTCAAATATGTAATGCAAATTGTGCTTCTAGAAAGGTGTTATTTCTTTCTACATACACAATCATTTACTTTTCCATTTTTGCACAAGTCTGTGTGGTATTTCCTCAAGAGGCTTTCAGCACTGCATATTCAGTTTGTAATGTGTGTGTGTATAATTTTTGTATATATGTATATACAATTAAGTGTATAACTCAGGTATATCAGATATCTGTTTTTAGTGTTTTGGAAGGTTGTTTATTCCTTTACAACTATTGCCTTCATTTGTGCTGCTGGTAAGCAGGTGCTACCACTACAGCTTGCTGGTTATCAAAGTGCTCATTTCTATAAAGCTTTGAACACTACTTTTCAAAAGTAACTTGTTAAGTTGCTTGTTGTGTGATTTATCTAGTGGTCAGATTAGCTAACCATGCCCTTCCTCACTCCATGAACCTTTTTTTAGCTAACATGGCCTATGAACAGGGTGTATATGTGCTGTATCGCTTTTCTCAATCAGAGGAGCCCTCAAAAGTGATTACAAAGCCATCTGTAAAACTTTGTGCTCAATGTGAAAAGGACTCCAGTGCTGCTGGGTGTGGGAGGATGTTGTGGAAGTGGAGCTTATGCGTGTATCCCACCCCTCTTCCATTTAGCTCTCCATATTATTATCTGAATGAGGCATGTATCCATCCCACCCATCCATCCTTCTCTTTTAAATTATAAGCGTATGTGTCTTCAAGTTGCCTATCAACTTATGGCAACCTTATGAATTTCATAGAGTTTTCTTAGGCAAGGAACACTCATTGGTGGCTTTGCCAGTTCTTTTCTCTGAAAAACAGCCTATAGCACTGGTATTTGGTGGTGGTCTTGCATCCAAGTATTAGCCAGAGCTGATCTTCTTAGCTTCTGAGATCAGATGGGATCTGGTACCTTTAGGGCACATGTATAAAACACAAGGCCTGTGGACTGAATCCAGCCCTCCAGGCCATTTCATGTGGCCCTCGCACCTCTCCTGCGGTTGTGGTATTCCCCCTGCCTGGCGAGCCCGATCACCACATTGTGGACCCCCAGCTGCCACTAATCTGAAGAGGGGCCCAGCAACCAGCACTGGCAATATCCTTCTACTTCTGACTGCTTCTCTATCCAAGTGTCACCGTCAGAGTGTTGCCACGGGTTACCATGGTGATGCTCTGCATGGCTCGTGAGAGTTGGACAGAGGAGCAGTCAGAAGTAGAAGTAGATTGCGAGTGCTGACTGCTAGACCTCTCTTCAGAATACTGTCAGCTGGGGGTACAGAGAGGAGCAGGAGGGCAGAAAGAGCCACAGGAGAGGGGAGAAGTAGAAGGAAGCACAGAGAGGGTCTGGAGGCAGAAAGAGGCACAGAGAGGGGCTGGGGGCTGAAAGAGCCACAGAGAGGGTCTGGAGGGCTGAAAGAGGCACAGAGAGTGTCTGGGGAGCAGAAAATGCCACAATTTGGATATACTGACCAATTCCATATCACTTTACAGAGGTATAGAGACCATAAACTACAATCAAACAGCCTCAAAATGTCCAAGAAAAGAAAAGGTTGATGCAGAGGGAAGGCAATTTAAAAACCAGTAATAATCGAATGCAGAGGCAATTATTTAATATGATAAAAGAGTAGATGCATTTATATAGTCTTACAGATACAACCGGGCCTTTGAGAGCAACCATAATGCTGATGCAGCCCAAGATTAAATTGAGTTTGACACCCTTGCTTTAGGGTATTCAAGCCACAGCCTATAAATTGGCATATACAAATCTAACACAGTCATGTGACATTTTTTGCTCTATTCTTTCAGTGATCCTTCTTCTCTTTTAGCAATATGAAATTGGCCATTCTGTTCCAAAATCTTGCAAGTGCTGACAGCAGCTTGTCAAATAATTCAAAGATGCTGATTTTGGACAAGAGGCCTCAGGAACAACACTGCACATATGGATCAGCTATTCATCTTTTTGGATTAAAGTCAAAATCAATAACACAT
>CAOKZL010004240.1:0-40292 GCA_948472985.1 Iguana delicatissima
TGTACGGAAGCCCAGGTGCAGCCCACCAGGTTTTGTGGGAGCGAAACGTCGGCCCTGCATTGTAAGCAGTTGCCCACCCCTTGGTCCATGGCATGGATCTGAAGCTTCCCGGTGTGACTCTGAGGAGTAGCTCAGTGAAATCTCTGCATTTCACCCAAAATGACTATAGCTGGGTTTTTTAAATGCCCGATCTTGGTCTGAGTAGCCCCACAAATGGTTCCAGATCACAGCATGAACCCCTGGAGACCTCACCAAGTCCACCAGGTCTCTCCAAAATGGCCTCATGCAGACATCCCTTAGGTGCACATTAAGGAGGATGAATAATGGGGAAGGGAGAGGTTTTCTGTACTTACACAACAGCCTCGAGGTTGCACTGGGAGTCAGTCCTGTAGTAAGAGTCCATGTTCCTAATCGGGAGAGGTCCTCCTCGCCGAAGGTCAAAGCAACATTCCCTGGGATGGCTGGGAAGCATCGCTAATGGACGAAAGGCAGGGAAAGGAAAGAGGAAGGAAAGAGATGTGGCATTATAGTCTAGAAGGGCAATGAAGACACACAGCCTGCATGCAGACGGCCTTCTTTGTCCTGGCGCCCTGGCTAGGGAATACCCACCACGCGAGGCAATTTTTCCCTTGCCTTTTTTTTTTTTTTTTTTTTGGTGAGGGGGGAGCAGGGAGACGTTTGGCAAGGCTGCAAGGGTTAAAGACCACAAAACCAGAAACAGGCTGGCATTGGTTCTTCATAAATGGCCTTATGTGTGCCGAAAACTGAATTCAGTAGCCTCCGGACACCCTGTGGAATTTTGGGGTTTGTAGTCACGTTTGTTTGGGGAGTCAGGAGATTTTTCTTTTGCTGGTGCAAAGTGGACTCCCAGGAACTCCATCCAGCCCCTTTCTCCACCCTTGCATATGTGCCACTTAAGTTCATGAAGTTACTTTTAAAGGGCATTTTAAAGGAGACGTTTTGTCAGAAGTTTTTCAGCTTTTTCCCTTGCTCCTTTCGAATCAGCTCCAAGTCGCAGGCAATGGAAAGCAAGCAAGAGGGCAACTAGTTCCTTTCCGCCGCTCCAAGAGCAACGAGAACGACGCTGAGATAAGTAAGGGCGGTGATCTGCGTTCAAAAAGTGAATCACCATGCTTTGAAAATATATTCGTGGCGCAGGGGTAGGATTTCAAGGCGGGAACGAAGAAAAAAACGAGAGAAGGCAGAGAATTCGCGCTTAAGACGCCATTCAGAGGTTTCTTTTGGTCCCTGTTCTAATTTCAATCGCTGTTGGATTTGGATCAAGGCGATTACGTTTAAATAGGGTATGGTAATTCGGAGTAAATTGTGGTTTTTGCCGGCTGCAGAACCTCCTCTCGGGCGATCAGAGAGAATCCGGAAAAAAGACTTTTTGAAAAAGAAGAAAAAGATCTTTTTTCTTTTTAAGAAACGAAAATGCAACCGTGTTGTCAGAAGTGGGATTCGAACCCACGCCTCCAGGGGAGACTGCGACCTGAACGCAGCGCCTTAGACCGCTCGGCCATCCTGACTGGCTGGCTGGCTGCTTCCCCGCTGCCGCGGAAGAGCTTCGGGAGCGTATTGGCGACTTGCCCGTTACCCGGGCTGCGCAGGCGCACTGCAATCAGCGTGGGCTGCCGCTTGCTTTGAACATTTCTGCGCGACACTCTTATAGCGCGATGATTGCACTTTCAACCTCCTATGGAATCCTGGGGGTTGCAGTTTCGGGAGGGGCCGGCCGGCCCAGGATTCCATAGGAGGTTGAAAGTGCAATCATCGCGCTATAAGAGTGCCGTGCGGAAGTGGCCTTTGTCGCTTCTATTCATAAGCGTCGCGTTCGGTTTGCAGCGGCCGAAGGCGGTCGCCCAGGTGGTCCGCTCTAGTGCCTGTGGGTCCAGGACATGCTGCAGCAATGCATGTTCCTACGTGCCTTGAAATCACCTGCAGACTTAGGGCCCGCGAATTTCACCGGGTAGGGAAGGAAGACTCGGGAGCCTTATTGCTAATTCTTTCCTCTGAAATACAGCCTGCAGCAGCTGGTGTCCCCATCCAAGGGCTAAGAAAGATGCCCGGGGCGCTGTTTTCCCAGAGTCGCATGAACCAGGGCGTTGCATGGGGTTACAGTCTGCAGGGGACGGAGCGAATTGCAGGGAATGCAACAGAAAAGAAATGCAGGGCAGTTTTGTATGACTGGAGGAAGCTGTCTTGCAGGCTGATTGTGTGCATCCCCATTTGCAGGGCAACGTGGCCATATTCAAAGCAGAAGCAGGCGCCTGTGCCTTCGATAATTGCATAGAAGCAAGAGTTCCAGCAGGTGTGGTTGGTCCTCTTCGCATGTTGCACGGTGGCCGGAGCAGGGAGCAAAAGTGAGCAAAGCCAGCATCTATTAACTAGTAGGTATAATGTTACGGAGTAAAAATAAGCAGGATTTTCGCAATTGGTGATTTAGAAACAACGCTTTTGACAGCTGTATATACAATGTATATTTACTGGGGTGATTTGCAAACAGAACTTCTTAAATGTTGCAGGAAAACATTTTGGCTTCTAACTTGTGGAAATGGCTTGCTACAACATTTAAACAGCTATGTTAACCCCTGATACGTAAGCACACACTCATATACACAGACACAAACACACACGCACAGATATGTATTTATTGGAGTAATTAACAAGCAGAACTTTATATTAACAAAACGTTTCAGCTTACTGCCTTCTTCAGTTGCTCAGAGCAAAACCAAACTGCATCCAAAGGGGGGAAAGAAAGCAAAGAAGGTTGAAACAGTTTGCTAATATATTTGTAAAGTTCTGTTGGTTGAACGTTCCATTAAGTATATGTTTTAAATGATTAACTGCATCCTTCTGGGATCCAGGAGAAAGATATCAGAAATGCTGTTTGCTTGCTTTGAAATCACCTGTGCTTGCATTAATGTGTGTATGTGTATACACACACATGCTAAAGTATAACCATTGAAAACAGGTGCAGTCAGCCCCCCATATAAGTGGATTCTGCATCCACAGATTCAACCCACCACAGCTTAAAAATATTGTTTAAAAAATCAAAAAGCAAACTTTGATTTTGCCATTTTATGTAAGGGATGCCATTTTACTATGCCATGATATATATTGAGACTTGAGCATCCATGGATTTTGGTACCCACGGAGGTCCTGTAACCAAACTGGGATACAAATAAAGTATCTGACGGCTTGTGCTTTGCATGGTGTTATCAACTGAAAAGTGAATGAAAGGATCAGTTGAGAATTCCTGGGTCGAAGCACAAGTATCAAAAAACTAAGATATGCAGATAACACTGTACTGCTTGAAGAAAAGAGTATTGACTTGGAACAATTCTTGAAGAAAGTCAAAGACAGGTTTATAGTTGAATGTCAAGAAAACAAAAATAACGATCACAGATGATTTGCATAACTTTAAAGCAGGCGTTGAGGACATTGAAATAGTGCAAGATTTTCCATACCTTGGCTCAGTCATTAATCAGAATGGAGGCTGCAGTCAAAAAACCAGAAGAAGACTTGGACTTGGAAGGGAAGCTATGAAGGAACTAGATGAGAACTTCAAGTGTAAAGATATATCATTGAATAGCAAAGTCAGGGTTGTCCATGCCATCACATTTGCAATTTCTATGGGTCTTTCCTCTCTACACTGTTATAGTGCTATTATGCCACTTTCAACATCCTGTGGAATTCTGGGGTTTGTAGTTTATTGAGGCCAAAGAGCTCTCTGGTTAAAATTTCTAAATGCCCCGCCCTAGACTGCAAACCTCGGGATTCCACAGGATGTTAAAAGTGGAATAGAATCATAGAATCATAGAATCATAGAAATGTAGAGTTGGAAGAGACCACAAGGGCCATCCAGTCCAACCCCCTGCCATGCAGGAAAACCCTCAAAGCCCTCCCGACAAGTGGCCATCCAGCCTCCGCTTAAAAACCTCCAACGAAGGCGACTCCACCACACTCTGTGGCAGCACATTCCACTGCCAGACAGCCCTGACTGTCAGGAAATTCCTCCTGAGGTTCAGGCGGAATCTCCCCTCCTGCAGCTTGCATCCATTGCTCCTTGTCCTGGTCTCAAGAGCAGGAGAAAACAAGCCCACTCCCTCCTCGACATGACATCCCTTCAAATATTTAAACATGGCTATCATGTCCCCTCTTAACCTTCTCTTCTGCAGACTAAACATCCCCAGCTCTCTAAGTCTGTCCTCATAGGGCCTGGCTTCCAGGCCCCTCACCATTTTGGTTGCCCTCCTCTGGACCTGCTCCAGCTTATCCATATCCTTCTTGAATTGGGGTGCCCAGAACTGGACACAGTATTCAATATGAGGTCTAACCAATGCAGAATACAGTGGTACCAATACCTCCCTCGATCTAGACACCATACTCCTATTGATGCAACCAAGAATTGCGTTGGCCTTCTTGGCTGCCGCATCACACTGCTGACTCATGTTCAGCTTGTGGTCTATGAAGACTCCTAGATCCCTTTCACACGTACTGTTAGCCAGCCACGTGTCCCCCATCCTATATTTCTGCATACCATTTTTTCTGCCTAAGTGTAGGACCTTACATTTCTCTCTGTTGAAATTCATTTTGTTAGCCTTGGCCCAGCTCTCCAATCTGTCCAGGTCCTTTTGAATTTTGATCCTATCATCAGGTGTATTAGCAACCCCTCCCAATTTGGTGTCATCTGCAAATTTGATCAGCGTGCCCTCTATTCCTTCATCCAAGTCATTAATGAAGATGTTGAACAGCACCGGGCCCAGGACAGAACCCTGCGGCACCCCGCTAGTCACTTCTCTCCAGGATGAGAATCTGCCATTGGTGACCACCCTTTGGGTACGGTCAGTCAACCAGTTACAAATCCACCTGACAGTAGCCCTGTCCAGCCCACATCTTACTAGCTTCTTTGCAAGAATGTCATGGGGAACTTTGTCAAAGGCCTTACTGAAATCAAGATATACTATGTCCACAGCATTCCCTTCATCTATCAAGCAAGTAACTCTATCATAAAAAGAGATAAGATTAGTCTGGCATGACCTATTTTTGAGAAACCCATGTTGACTTTTCGTAATTACGGCATTGTTTTCTAAGTATTTAGAAACTGACTGTTTGATGATCCGCTCCAGGATCTTTCCAGGTACTGATGTCAGGCTGACTGGGCGATAATTATTTGGGTCCTCTTTTTTTCCCTTCTTGAAGATGGGGACAACATTTGCCCTCCTCCAGTCTGCCGGAACTTCTCCGGTCCGCCAAGAGTTTTCAAAGATTATAGCAAGAGGTTCCGCAACGACCTCTGCTAGTTCTTTTAAAATCCTAGGATGCAATTCATCTGGCCCTGGAGACTTGAATTCATCCAGTGTGGCCAGGTATTCCTGTACTACCTCTCTATCTATTCTGTGCTGCGTTTCCCCACTTCCTCACCTGCTCCCCAACCGCCAGGTTGAGTGTTTTTATCCTTTTAGGAAAAAACTGAGGCGAAGAAGGTGTTGAGGAGTTCTGCCTTTTTCTTCCTCCTGTTATTAATTCACCATCTTCCTTGCGCAGTGACCCTATCGTCTCCTTCTTTTTCCTTTTGCTGCGGACGTATTTAAAAAAGCCCTTTTTATTGTTTTTAATGTCTCTGGCCAGCCTAAGTTCGATCTGTGCTTTAGCCTTTCTGACCTTCTCCCTACATCTCCTGGCTACTTGCTCATAATCTTCTTTGGTGATTTCCCCCTTCTTCCATTTCCTGTACACGTTTTTCTTAAATACTTAGCTCAGCTGAGAGCTCTTTAGTCAACCATTCCGGTTTGTTCAGATGCCTTCCATTTTTCCTCCTTAATGGCACAGTTTTAGCCTGTGCCTTCAGTACCTCCCTTTTAAAGAACTCCCATGCATCCTGAACTCCTTTCTCATTGACTATTCTTGACCACGGGATTTCAGCCAGCAGCTCCTTCAGTTTACAGAAGTCTGCTTTTTTAAAATCTAAGACGAATGCCTGGCTACACTTGCCTTCTCTTCCCCACTGAATACAAAATTCTAACAGGGCATGGTCACTCTCTCCTAAAGATCCAACCAGTTCAACGTCATTAACAAGGTCTTCCCTGTTGGTCAGGATCAGATCCAGAATATTTGATCCCCTTGTCACCTCTTCCACCTTCTGGACCATGAAATTGTCTGCAAGACAAGCGAGAAACTTGCTGGACCTTGCCGCCTTTGCAGAGTTTGACTGCCAACATATATCCGGGTAGTTGAAATCTCCCATTATTACTGTATCTCTCCTTTTTGAATGTGCAGTCATTTGGTCTACGAAAGCGCCATCGAGGTCCTCAGTCTGGCTTGGAGGTCTGTAGTAAACCCCCACTATAATATCCCTATTGTTTCTCGCTCCCTTAATTCTTACCCAGATGCTCTCGACCTGGCTTCCGGTGTTCAAGTCATGGATCTCTTCACAGGTGAAAACATCCTTGACATATAAGGCTACTCCTCCTCCTTTCTTATTTGGTCTATTTCTACAAAATAAGCTATACCCCTCTATTCCTACATTCCAATCGTGAGACTCATCCCACCAGGTCTCAGTGATGCCTATCAAATCATATTTATTTTGCTGTACTAGGAGTTCAAATTCATCTTGCTTGTTTCCCATACTCCGTGCATTAGTGTAGAGACACTTAAGTCCCCGTGCCCTTCCTGCAAGTCCATAGCATTGTTTCCACCCCTCCCACGATTGGGTGCTATTCCTACTTGGCCAATATCATTTGGGCCTTTTTCCCCTGCACTTGCCGAGTCCTTGTCCTGAATAATCTTGTCTCCCTCCCCAGTTGTACTTAGTTTAAAGCCCTCCTAATCCTCCTTGCAAGACTGTTTGCAAAAACGTTCCTGCCAAGTTTCGTGAGGTGCAGCCCATCCCTTGCCAGAAGCCCATGTTCCTGGAATAATAACACTATAAAGCGGAAAGGCCCTATGTATGGTTGTGAGCTTTAGACGGTAAAGAAAGCTGATAGGAATAAAATCAACTCACTTGAAATGTGGTGCTGGAGGAGAGTTCTACAGATACTGTGGAATGCTAAAAAGACAAATGAATGGGTCTGCTATAAATGCAAGGTGGAGACGGCCCCAGAAGTGTCCTCTTTTGCATCTCACTGCCCTCTTCGAGGTCCAGTTGCCTTACTCCCAGGCTTGTGAGTGTGTGACCTTGAGGTCCTACTAAAGAAAATGGATTTTTTTCCCCATAGGTCACACAGGGCAATACCACTGCCTGGTATTTCTTTTCCTCTCCAAGAACTAGCTGGATGTTTTTTTCCTTTTAAAACCCATTTTGCTTTCCTCTTTCCTAAAAGAAACAAAAAAGAAAATGTCTTTACATAGGAAGAATGCTTGGGGGGAAATGTTCAGAGAACTTTGCAAGCATCTCGTTCTTTCACTTCCTTCTCACCTCTGATCTTTTGGTTGCCCTTTGCAAGAAGAACAGAAATGCTTATTTTCTTCTTTGTGTATTTTCAGGAATCCACTGATGCATGCTAGTGCAGCTAGCCAAATGGGTGGTCCTCCCAGATCTCGCTGGTGGTACTTCCTTGTCTCATCCCAGTGGGATTTTGCATGAGATGAATAAGTATTATTGGTCTGTCCTCATGCTCCAGGCTGGGTTAAAACTGTTTACTGTGCCCCAAACTGTTTTGGGAACAGGGCCATGTAGTCTTTTCATTGGTGGTGGTGTTTCAAAGGTGCGTTAAAACATTTCACTTGCTTGGCTTTGTGTAAGGGGAAGCTGGGAAGATTTTTCAGGAAGAACAAAAATGAGGTTGTATGTGAGACAGAGGAGGGGAAAGAAATCATTTTCTTGGGTCTCTTTTATGCTACAGAATTATAGCAGCTCAACATGATTTTAATTGCCTTAGCTGCATCCTATAGAATACTGGGATTTGTGGTTTTCTGAGGTGTAAGAACCTGGGTGGTATAGCAAAGAACCAGCATAGTATAGTAGTCTGGGTGTTGGATTAGAACTCTGGAGATCAGAGTTCGAATGCCTGCTTAGCCATGGAAACCCACTGGGGCAATTCACACTCTCTCAACCTCAGAGGAAAGCAAAGGCAAGCCCTCTCTGAACCAGTGTTGCCAAGAAAACCTCATGTTCGGGTCACCTTAAGATGGAGATGAGTTGAAGGCACACACCAAGAACATGCCAGCTAGAACCAATAGTTAGATTTACAATGGGATGGAATCTGCAATCTTCCAGATATCATTGGGACTGAAATTCCATCTAGTCCCAGACAGCATAGCCAGTGCTGTGGAGTGTGGGAGCTGCAGTCCAACAACATCCATAGGGCCACTCCATTCCCATCTTTGGTTTGGGACCATGGTTTTCAGTCCATAAATCTGTTGCATTAAAGCTCTATTAGACCTGCCTCAAATGTGCCTCTTTACGTACGACCTCCGAACATGAAATGTGGAGATTATAGCTGACATCCTGCTAGTCACACCCAGGCCTAAGTTGTGGTATGCATGCAGAGTGCTTTTAAAAAAAAAATGCACAACACTGTATCCAGCTGATGGCAGCTTATGAAGAATTGTGAATGCAGGACTCTCATGCTTGCCGTAGCACATTGAAAGCACCCAGAGTACTGTGGAAATGTACATTGCCTCCAGACAACGCCTCTGCAGGTTGCAACTGCACAACAAGCTGTCAGCCATGTGTATTGAGCATTGATCCACAAATGCTGCACTGCATATACAGGTTCCACAATGCAAGCATAATGTAACTGCCAGAAGATACATACATTACCTAAAGTGACAATGAGAGCCAATGTAGTATAGTGGTTGGGTGTTGCCCCAGGACTTCAGAGACCGGGGTTTGAGTCCCTGCGCAGCCACGGAAAGCCATGGGGTGACCTTGGACAAGTCTCACTCTCTCAGCCTCAGAGGAAGGCAAAAGCAAATCCCCTCTGCCAAAATCTTGCCAAGAAAACCCCATGACAAGTTTGTTTTAGGGTTGCCATAAGTTAGAAATTACTTGAAGGCACGCCACAACCATAACATAGTGACATTGGATCCAGACTCGCTGTATAAATCCAGATAGCTTGGATGCAGTGGGTTGATATTTCTCTCTCGCTGAGGTTCTGAAACAGCAAGTTTACTGAGCTAGGCAAAAATTATTTTCAGATGGCACATTCATCACAGAGTTATGTAATCCATCTCTCATGAACTGTTTCCCTTGGGCACTTTTGCTGTTTTACCAGGAGGCGATCCTTTCGACAAGATGCTTCATGCCCACAGTCATCTGAATGCCAGGAAATGGCTTGTTGAGAGGAGATGCCCGGAAATGGAGACTTAACAATAAGCTCAGCCATCGAGGTCACCGCAGGGCCAAGTGAGTTTGCTCTTGTTTTGAAGGGAATTTTCAGTAACCTTCCTGTGTCTCCCAAATGAAACCAGAAACTGCTTCTAATGCCCCTGTTATGGGGGTGAATGGTGGCTGCCATGTCAGTTAGGCAGTGAGTCCGTGCTGGATTTTAATCCAAACTTTACAGGAGCTGTCTGAGGTGCTGAATCCAGCCTCCTCAATAGGTTTGGTACCTTGAGCACCTCCTTTACCATTGAATCAAAGAGTTGGAAGAGAGCACAAGGGCCAGAATGGGGTTATTCTGCCTTGCAGGAATAAACCATCAAAGCGTTCCTAAGATACCGTTCAGTCTAAAAGTGTCAGCACTTTCACTGGCCTACTGACCAACAAACCTTTGGAGGAGGAGATAAATGGAATGCAAGCCAATCCACAGGATATCTGACTCATTGTTTATATTCCGATTCGCAGTTTGACCACGGGGAACTCCTGAAATCTAATGCGTTATGGATTTTCAGGTTATACAAACCTTTGTAAAAATCACTATTTGTTCTTTTATAAGTGGTTCATTGTTCAGTATACAGGACAAAGAAGACAACCACCACTACTTCTTTCAAGCTACTTGTGGCCAAAATCTTGTAATTTCTCAATCGTACTTTAAGAAAATACCTTTAATTCCTTTAAGAAAAGAAAAGGCAAAAAAATAGTTTGCAAATGTCCAAGAGAACTCAATTATGGGTAAAGAACCATAGCTGAGTTCTTTACTGAGCTATAGAGTCAACTCTATAGCTCACCTATGGGTAAAGAACTAACCAATTACTTAATTAATTACTCAATTCTTTTAAAACAGTCAATAAGGCTGGAATTCAAAATTAGACCAATTTTTCAACAAAAAGTGATTGACTCAAGTTGTCCCTCTCACTGGCAAATTTCCAGCTTAATTTATGACTTCATTAATTTTAATTTATCAGTTCCTATCACTGGTTACAAGTGTGTATTGTGCACATATCTTATATGGCTTCAATGCGCAACGTCCCCAGGTTGTTGCTAGATAAGTTTTTCTAGCTGAAACCTTGGAGTGCCCCTGCCAGCCTGGGCAAAATTCTGCTAAACAGATTAAAGGCTTGACTTCCTTCTGTGATGATTTGGAAAACAGGAAGAATGAAACTTATTCTGAAATCAGATTCAGAGTATCCTGTTCTATTGTACCATGAAGGCTTCTGCAAAGAATTTTTCTAATTTCATGAGAATATGATGCATTCAGAAACTAGGCCTCCCACCACCCAGGGGCACATCTTCAATGCCCCGCGTATAGATTTGATTCTAATATAGCTACAGCACAAAATTTATAGCACTTTGATAACCTGTTTAACTGCTGTGCCTATATCCTATAGAATCCCGGGATTTGTGGTCTGGCAAAGGTCAGGATTCCCTGCTAAGAGATTTCTAGTTCCTCTCTTCAAAGTACAGTGCTGACGTATAGCAGAGTGGTCTAGAATTTGACTTGGGGTCAGTTTGCAACAATACCTTTCCTCCCAACTTTCTCCCCCAACCACCATTCTTGAAACTAAATGTGTCACCCCATCACCATATCTACAAGTTTTGCATTTGTATTATTTATTCACAAACACGCCTGCTCATCTAGGGGAATAACTGAATAATATAGCCACTTAACTCCATGTATCTGACAAAATAGACTCAGTCTATGAAAGTTTGTGCTACAAACTTTTTTCTTCCAGAAGCTTATTGCATAAGGTAGGCAAATCACGATTATAGCAGAATAATAGCGGCTTAGGCTGGGACTTATCACATGACATCTTCTCTCCTTCTCCTGGTGGGAGACCATGTGGAAAGCATTTCTTTTACAAACACAAAAAAAACCCCTATTAACTCTTTTGTAATAGAAGCACTTTCCAAATGGTTCAATCCAAGGCCAAATCCTCTATTTGGTCTTGGAATTTAACATATGAACCCATACCCTCCAGCATCTCTCAGATGAAAACCAGGACATGTGTAGCCAAACAACATCAGAGTGTGGTTAAGATGGCAGAATTTATTAAAAAGGGGGAAAGAAAGCCACACGCAGCAGCAGTTTGCTTCTGCCTGAACCTACTGGGGACAGCAAGATTTTGTTCCCTTCTCTCCACTGAGTTAACTGAGCGTAAACTACTTTTGCACTTTTAGCTCAGTTTGCAGCAACTGAAGTAAGCTGAGGACAAAGTGAGAAGGTGGAAGAAGGAGGGAGGAACCAGGATGTTTTAAAAGCAGCTGTAAAAGTGGGATGGCAGAGGATTAACAAAGACTGTCCCTGGCAAATCAGGACACTTGGAGGGTACCTGAGCCTCAGTAAACCTGCCTTCCAGGTTCCTTGCTTCTTGCACTCTGCCACTTGCACAGCCCACTCCCTCTTCCCTTACACCCGAGAAGACCAAGGTGCGGTTGGTTGTTTTTCATGGAACAATTTCACAGAAAGGTACCTCCACCTATAGGTCCTATATCTCATATCCTACGAGGATCAGAGACCTAGCTTTTCTAAAAATAAAAGCTTGGAAACCAGGCCAGATGAAAATCCAAACTAGCACCTTCCTGATGGCTCTTTACCTTTGAACTGGACTTGGTCTAGGTGGCCCTACAGTTGGGAGACGTGACCAAGTTGGCTGACCCCCAACAGTTCTTCAGACAGGGACCTCTCCCCCTATAAACCAGAACATGTAAAGACTCTAGTGTGAAATCAGTGGTCTTAGGTTCCTGCAGTTCAGGCTGATACATCTATGCTTGCAACAAAGTTCCTGGGAGTGTCATGCTTTGAACCTGTCTTATCGAACCTGTCATCAGTACACATAATTAACCGTAATTGTAGTAGATTCCTAGAGCAAAGGTTTCTAGTGCTAATATGTATCTGCTTTCAATTAACACTTGTGGCAATGTATCTGGTAGTTGCACTGAGAATAGCAATAAGCTGCCAACGGACGATTTACACCTTATTCAATGCCACCTTGCAATGGGCATTTGGAAGGGAAGATTGAGTGGGTGGATAACAAAGGAAGGGCAAGGAAATGTTGTGGGAAGAACTAGATAGGAGAGGGGAACACATCCTGGCTCCCATGTTGAAAAGTATTTGAATAATTGTATGCTGTAGCTGGTGGGGTGATTTGACATGTAAGGTTTCAACCAATCTTTGATATATGTGCCAAAATTTGAACATAAATGTTTAAAACTTGTGCCCAACTAATGTTGTAGTCTCAGCAACATTTTGGTAATGTGTGACTTGCTTCCCTGGAATAAATGCTGCTGTTTTGAAACTCTGACTCAGGTTTTTCAGCACAAGTTGGCCAGAAAATGACAGGGAACTGAATGGGATTTCCTAGACCTTATGCAAGAACAGAGACACAGGAGCCCTGTTGGTGTCTTATGCATGCGTAAGTTCCCCTATGGAAGCATCGGACACTTTTTCGTTCCAATGCGCAATGCCCGTGCTCAGCTCAAGGTCATGGAGACAGAGCTGCTTGTGTGGCGTTGTTGCACCTGTGGGTGCACAACTTCTTTCTTGTGTTCATAGTAGTTTTAGAGTATTCTTCTTCATAACTGTGACTCCCAGATATTCACCCCGCTCCTTATTCAACTTTAAAATTGGAAAGAGAAGAAAGCTTTAAAAAAAAAATAACACCACTTCCCTTATCTGGGCCCAACAAGCCTTGATTGTGTTTCCTGCTAGAAAAAAAACATCCACTTCAGAGGCACTTGGCGGCCGTAGATTTTCACAGTGGATTTTGGCTGCCCCTTTGCCCTCCAGCTTCCCAGTTCTCTGGCCCGTCCAAGAGTCAAGACTTGAAACAGCCTGATGTCCTAGAGCAGACGATCTGGGCTCACCTCTTTCCCTCCATTGTCTAGAAAGGCTTCCTCCAGGCAGGATGTGATGGCTGGCCGCCAACTGCCATGGGGACGACATTCCTTATTGTCAACTGGCCAGACTACAACACCAATTGCCAGCAGATAAAGCCATACCAGTAGTTAGTTATTCATTTAATTCAGGAGCAGAAAACAAGCTTCCACATGCAAAAGAAGCCTGCCAGGGCTCCTGTGTCTTTCAGAACTCTGCAGAAGAGAAGGCTCCCTTATTCTCTTGGCTTGTTATGTAAGAGGGAGGCAACCTGCCTAAATCTATAAATCAACTCTGTAAAGAAGAGCATCCCAACATTTATTTCACCTAGGGCTGGATTAAAACCTTAAACCTTGGTCAACAACAAATTTTTGATAGTCCAATGGAAGAGATGGAGGGAGAAACTCAGCGGAAGAAAAGAGGAACAAGTACCTTAGCATTTAGTACTTGTTTGTTTGTTTACTAGCAAAAAAGATGATGGTGACGATTTATTCCATACCTCTCCCTTTCCAGACAGCTTGCAAAAGTATAAAACAAATACAGCTAAAAATTTCTACGCATGTGTGTGTGTGATTTATTATCGAAAAATAACTATAACCATGAAAATCTAAAAACACAATTCGTCTTGCCTGACTTGGGCAAGGTTAAGTGATCTTTTTGCCTCTCATTCATAGATGTATGTGTTAAAATGAATTTTTTTCAGAAATGTTTTGTGTTCCCTGGAGATCCACATGGAGAGCTGATTGTGTTTGCAAAGATAAGAAAGTGGTACCAAGTACAGCATAAATTTCTGCCTGTGGAGTTAGGCATCGGTTGTCCTGCGCTGTGTTAAATGACAGTGTTGTACAACTGAATACACAGAAGGTAATAGTATAAAAAAGCATGAGTCTCTGGCTGGAATTCTGAACAGAGGTTTTCCTCTTACACAGTGTGGAAACACTGCAAATTTGATTAAATCCCACTTGTTCCTACTTGCATTCTCTGCAATACTTTAGCAATTCTTGTTTTAGAAAAACTGAGATCTGCTTAGCAAAGCTATTCTGTTCAGCCTCAAAAAATCCTTTTCAGAGATGTCCTTTTCAGACTAGAACAGGGAGTGTCAAATCGGATTAGTGCAAATTCTTTTAGGAAGACTAAAAAGCTATGGAGCTCACGAATGAATTTCAATGTAGCTCGGACACAGGGCACATGTTTTTGCAGGTCCTGGGTTTAGTTTTTTGGCATGGCCTGGCAAGAAAACATGTGTTTGAAACCCTGGAGATCCCCTGCCTATAGATAATATTCACTGGGGTAATGACTAATACAGGAAGCCAAAGCAGAAAGTGCAAAAGCAGGTTTAAAGCTGTGTGTTAAGAAAACGAAAATAATGATCACAGGTGATTTACATAGCTAAAACAGATGATGAAAACATTGAAACTGTTCAAGATTTTCCATACTTTGTCTCAGTCGTTAATTAGAATGGAGGCTGCAGTTAAGAAGTCAGAAGAAGACCAGGACTTGGAAAGGCAGCTGTGAAAAAACTAGACAAGATCCTGAAGTGTAAAGATATATCATTTGCCATTTCCGCATTAGTCTGTTACAGTGCTATTATTCCACTTTCAACATCCTATGGAATCCTGGGGTTTGCAGTTTAGCGAGAGGCCTTAAGGCCTAAGGATTCCATAGGATGTTGAAAGTGGAATAATAGCACTGTAACAGTCTAGTGCAGAATTGGCCACTGAATAACAAAGTCAGGGTTGTCCATGCCATCGCACTTCCAATTTCTGTGTATGGTTGTGAAAGCTGGACAGTGAAGAAAGCTGACAGGAAAAAAAACCTTTGAAATGTGACTCTGAAGGAGAGTTCTACAGGTACCACGGACTGCTGAAAGACAAATGGATGGGTCCTGGAGCAAAGCAAGCCTGAACTCTCCCTGGAAGCAAAGAGGATAAACTGAGGCTGTCGTGCTTTGGACCTATGCTGAAAGATGTGACTCCAACAAGGCTTGGTAAGGGAAAAGGCAGTAGGGCAGTGGTTCCCAACCTGTGGGTCCCCAGAAGTTTGTGGACTTCAGCTCCCAGAAGCCCCAGCCACTATGATCAATGCTCAGGGCTTCGGGGAGCTGAAGTCCACAAACATCTGGGGACCCGCAGGTTGAGAACCACTGCAGTAGGGAAAGAGGAAGACCACATTACGGATGGATAGACTCAGCCGAGGAAGACCTCTCCCTGTATCTGCAAGACTGGAGCAAGGCAGTTGAGGATACAGCGAGGTGGAATTGCCTTATCCTTAGAGTCACCATAAGTTGATGTTGATAGAAGTTAACAAGAACAAAGGAATACTGAGCTAAAGGGAGTTGTGCTTTCACTCATGATAAAGCAATCTGCTATTTGGAAAGATTCCAGAAGGATGATTGTGTCAATCTGTGGCTGTATAAACAGGATCTGGCCTTGAGGCATCTGAAATACTAACCAATTGATAATGTCCTCAGCTTCCATAGGGACTGTAATGGATTGTGATTCATGAAAACCTATGCCACAACCTATTTTTTAGTCAACAAGGAATGGCAAGCTGCTTGATTTTTATTCAGTTAAATTCCGGAAAATATTATTTAGATTCCAGCAAAATAGGGGGTCAAGGCAGCTCACGTAGCTAGAATCTAGGATTAAAAACCAGATCTTGATTAGGACAGAGAACAAATGCAAATCACTTGAAAACACAACCAGAGAGCCAAAGCCAGAATCCAAGCAGTTAATTTCCTTTGACCTGCAAATAAGCCTTCTTGCCCAAGGCCTACATGGATAAAAATGCCTTTGCCTGCCTGTGGAAGGCAGTGAGCCTAGCCTTCCTTGGCAAGGTGTTCTTCCTGTTTGAAGAAGGGCTGAAGCTCAATGGCTGAAACAGGAAGTCCCAGGTCCACCTGGTAATATCTTCATGTTGGCCTGGAGGAACCTCCTTTCTAAATCTCTGGAACACTCACGCAATCATAGAATTAGAAGATACACCAAGGACCTTGCAGTCAGTGATGTATTTAACTCCAAGTCTCAAGTCTCTACTGTCAAGTCTCAAGTCCTTGCAAGGTGCTTGAAAGTCAAGTCTCAAGTGTGGGAGCCAACTTTAACAGGACAAAGGAGGTGGTGGGATGTACGGGGAGTCAATGGACTTACAAGGCTCCACAGCTTCAGAAGTGGGGAACAGGATCCGTCTTACTTCCCATTCCTCAAGCTGGAGGCTTTTCTGTCAATGGGCGTGAAGGAGTCTTCAGTTTCTCAAGTGTGGAAAAGGATCCTTTTATCCTCCGTTTCCAACGCTGGAAACTTTTTTGGAAGTGGAGAATAGGATCCTTCTTACTCCACATTTTTGAAGCTCCAAAAGCTTAAGAAGGAAGGATCCTTCCTCTGCAAGTGCGTTGCCTAATACATTTACTGTTCCTCTCTTAGAAATGTGTCCTGTACTTTGGAGGCAAGTCTTGCTTTCTGCTATTAGGAAAAATCTCTCTTCCTGCCAGTGCAAGGGTGTACAGTGAAAACATCCCTGGGCCTTTCCGCCCCACACTGTTATAGTGCTGTTATTTCACTTTCAACATCCTATGAAATCCTGGAGTTTGCAGTTTAAGGAGGGGCATTTAGAATTCTCAGCCAGAGAGCTTTTTGGCCTCAGGAAACGACAAACCCCAGAATTCCACAGGATGTTGAAAATGAAGTAATTGCACTATAACAGTGCAGACTGGAAAGGCCCCAGACAGGAAGCCATCTAACCTCAGATTCAGAACCAAGAAAGGAGAAACCACCATCTCCCAAGGAAGTCTGCTCCACTGTTACTCTCAGATGGTTTTCCTAATGTTTAGTCAGACTCTCCCTTTTGTAATTTGAACCCATCCTATCCCCTGGGGCAGCAGAAAACAAGCCCAGTCCGTCTCTGATATGATGATAGCCTGTGAGATATGTGAAGACAGCTACCGTATCATGGCTACTGTCCCCATCTTCAGTCTAAACACACCCAATTCCCTGATAGGGCTTGGTTTCTCAATCCTTTATCATCTCGGTTGCCCTCATTTAGACATGTTCCAGCTTGCGAATGTCATTCTTAAGCTCTGGTGTCCAGAACTCAAGGCACTATTCCAGATGAAGTCTGGCCAAAGCAGACTAGAGACAGTATTTCTAGTGCTCCAGCACTCCCAGGTATTGTTTGCAGTTAACTTTTTTTTCTCAGACTCCATAGGGCTCAACTATAGAGCTTGTTCTTGGTACCAGAGCTCAGCCTTGGACTGTGGGTGAAGGAACAAGCGCTAAATTGGCTTACCTTCCCAGAAGCAGGAAGCAAATTTCCCTCATCAAAACACACTGAGTCATAATTCCTGACAAGGGTCTGGCCTCAGGGACTGAGAGTGAAAAGGCTACTGTTTGGAGGAAATGCCTGTTGTTTGGAGAACAGGGAAAAGGAATGAACTACAATCAGGCCCCACTCCTTTTTGTACCCCCAAACCTTTACTAACCCTTCTCTCCCAAATCTCACACCCTTACACATTTTCTTTTAAATGGAGAAAGAAGATGTCCACATAAAAAGAATCAAAAACCACTCCAGAGGCACCTCATATATTAAATATATTTATTTTACTTTACTTTTCCTCTCAAAGCCAACTCCAGCACCATGAGAGCCCAGAAAAGAAAAATATGGAAGTCACTTCTGTTCATTTCTGGGTCAGTATTTGGGGCTTATTGTGGGGTAGATTTGCAGGGGAGAAATTGGGTTCCTGCCCCCGTAGCTGTCAGCCACTGCTCTGAAGGAAAGTGGAATCAGGGAAGGCCAATCTCAGTTCCAGTTGTCCCGATTTGGCAGGGACAGTCCTGATGAATCCTGTTGTCATCCCACTTTTCCAGCTGCTTTTAAAATGTCCCAGTTTCTCTCTCTTCCTCCCACGTTATGTCTTAGCCCTCAGCTTATTTCAATTGTTGCAAACTGAGTTCAGAAGTGCAAAAGTCACAGCAGACTGGAGGAGGGTAAATGTTGTCTCCATCTTCAAAAAGGGGGGAAAAGAGAAGCTGGGCAACTTACTGAGCAGTCAGCTAATGTCAATACCAGGAAAGGTTCTAGAACAGATAAACAATCCGTACAGGTATGCTTGCAAAGCAATGCTGTGATTACTAAAAGCCAGCAGGGATTCCTCAAAAACAGGTCAAATTCATCTTAGCTCTTTTTTTGGCAGAGCTACCAACTTTGTAGGGCAGGGAAGTGCCATGGATATAAGACATCTTAAGTAAGCCTTTTGACCTTACAGCTGCTGAAAAAGAGGACCCAAGAGACCATCCGTGATACCTTTGCTAACTGGATGTCTCCCCAAAAAGTGGCCTTTGAGTTTCATCGTCGTCTTCAGCCTGGATGTTTTCTTTGATTTTAAAGCAAAAAGGCAATGGAGAGAAGAGGGAAAAGATACTGCGGCCAGAGGACATGATGAAAGCCCTTTTTGCAGTGTGTCATATCCTTCAGAGGGTGATTCAGGAAACCCTTAGCAGATTAATGTAAGGCATATTGAGCCAAGCGTCAAAGGTCTTTGGGTTTACTGCAGTACATTGTGATAACCAAGCAATGGCCACTTGTCCACATGGAAATATGAACCCGTCTTGTTGTGATTTTGTTTTCCCCTCTTAGCTATTGGCTTCCATTTTAGTGGAGTCATGAATCCATTTTGGGTTTTAATCTAGACTTTAAAGTTGCTCTCCAAGATGCTAAACCTTATTCCGTAAATAGCATCAACACTTTGGAAAGCCCCTTTAAAGTTTAGAACAAACTGTAGAGTGGATTTGTTGCCCCGCTGACACGGAAGGCCACCACCTGGCATTGCTCCTCTCCATCCTCTGATGCGTGTGCCGTATCTTCGTGTGAGCCAGTAAGGCAGTAGATTGTAATATCTGCTACTAGGCAGCAGCCACGGCAGCTCTCCAAGTGCTGCTCCTCCCTGCCACGGTTGCCACGGTTGAAACCGCACCATCCAAGCTACTGTTGCTGTCATCTGCTGTCAAGTCAGCTTTTCACATTCCTGTGAATGAGATACCTTTGGTATACAGGCAAAAGTTGGGAGAACGAGAAGGACCAGCGCTTTGAGAGAAAAAGAGGTTGAACTGGCATTAGGAGGAGAAAGGTAAAGACCATGGAGATGGCCAAATATGGTGGGGAATAAGGATGCAGAGTGAATTTCAGTAAGTGAGCACTTCACTGGCGATGGAGAGAATGCTGCCTGTTCCATTGCGGCTGTGTTGAATACATGAATCCACAGTACTGGATAGCAGTACGTGTGAAAGGGATCTAGGAGTCTTCATAGACCACAAGCTGAACATGAGTCGGCGGTGTGATGCGGCAGCCAAGAAAGCCAATGCAATTCTCGGCTGCATCAATAGGAGTATGGCGTCTAGATCGAGGGAGGTACTGGTACCACTCTACTCTGCTTTGGTTAGACCTCATCTTGAATACTGTGTCCAGTTCTGGGCACCCCAGTTCAAGAAGGACATGGTCAAGCTGGAGCAGGTCCAGAGGAGGGCGACCAAAATGGTGAGAGGCCTGGAAGACATGCCCTATGAGGATAGACTTAGAGAGCTGGGTATGTTTAGTCTGCAGAAGAGAAGGTTAAGAGGGGACATGAGAGCCATGTTTAAATATTTGAAGGGATGCCATGTAGAGCAGTGGTTCTCAACCTGTGGGTCCCCAGATGTTTTTGGACTTCAGCTCCCAGAAGCCCTGAGCATTTACCATAGTAGCTGGGGTTTCTGGGAGCGGAAGTCCACAAACATCTGGGGACCCACAGGTTGAGAACCACTGATGTAGAGGAAGGAGAGGGCTTGTTTTCTGCTGCTCCAGAGACCAGGACAAGGAGCAATGGATTCAAGCTGCAGGAAAGGAGATTCCACCTGAACCTCAGGAAGAACTTCCTGACAGTCAGGGCTGTCCAGCAATGGAATGTGTTGCCTCCATGGAGTGTGGTGAAGTCTCCTCCTTTGGAGGTTTTTAAGCAGAGGCTGGATGGCCATCTGTTGGGAGTGCTTTGAGGGTGTTCCTGCATGGCAGGGCTGGATGGCCCCTGGGTATCTTGCAACTCTACATTTCTATGATTCTATGTGTTATTGATGAATGCAGCCATGGTTCAGGCTAATGGAAAGACCGCATCTCCCTATATGTGCCTGCCTGAGTCTTAAGACCCTCAGGGGAGGGCTTTTGCGTGGTCCCGACCCCTATGCAGGTACACGTGGTGAGGAGACAGGAAAGGGCCTCCTCAGTGACTGCTCCCAGGCTGCGGAACTCCCTGCCACAGGGACCTAAGACACACACCTCAGATCGCCTTCAAATGCTTTTTTACTGAAACAGGCACTTGGAAATAAACTGGTTGAACAGAAGGTTATTTTAATGGGTCTATGTGCTTGTGCGCATGCATGCAATGTACACTTCTTGTTACATTTCTAAAACACTTTTCTACCCTTTAAGATTAGTGCTTTTTTCATGGGAAAAAACTTCTTTAAAATCATAATTGTTTTCAGCTGTACTTTGTCTGATGTATACTCTTCCGCTGTTGTGGACCACAGGTAAAGGAAAAAGCAGGGTTACAAATTAAGCAAATTACCTTCATTTCATAATCTGTTATATACTGCCATCAGTGTGTGTAGCACTTCACAAAAAAAGACAACAGAAAAGACAGCCCGCCCTGCCAAAGGCATCCTGTACACACACACACACACACCTCCCCCAGAAGGAGCATTATACATGTAAAAGCAATGCAATAAACGATTGTAAAATCCAGATACAAACACAAAAAACCATTGCTGTACACCACAAAGCAATCTGACACACATGTGCAGGAATCAAAATAGGGTTAGGAAAACACGGGCCTTTCCACACTTGACATGGTGTTATTATTCCACTTTCAACATGCTTGGGGGAGTTCTGGGGTTTGCAGTTTAGGGAGGCCCCAGAGCTCTCCGGCTGAGAATTCTAAAGGCCTCTCCCTAAACTGCAACCGCCAGGTTGAAAGTGGAATAAAAGCACGGTAACGGTGTAGTGGGAAAGGTCCCACGAGTAAAATCCCAAAAGCTTTGGAAAACTGGAAAGCTGAGATTGGTTTCGGATTAAAGCCAGGCAGGAAAGAACTGACAGAAAAGCTTTTGCCTAACCAATGGATAAGTCGGGAGTCTTAACGTGGGATATTAAGTCAGGAATAGAAAAATTCCCCCGGGCGCGGGGAACAATGGGGCGGATTTTCCCAGGCGGCTTCCGCGGCCAGCAGAGGCGGGTCGAGGGAGGGCCCGGGGATGGCGGGGCGAGGAGAGCCGGCGGGAGGCGGCGAGGTCCGGCCGGGCGCCGGGAGGGCAGCGGGCGCGGCTTAGGCGCCGCTCCGGCCGAGGAAGCCCGGATCATGCCCGGCCACGCGGGCCGGGGGGCGGCGGCGGCGGCGGCGGCGGCGGCGGCGATGGGACTCTGGATCGTGGCGCTCGCCTGCGTGAGGGGCATCCCGGCCGTGGCAGGTGGGAGACCGGGCGAAAGCCCCGAACCCGGCCGGCCGCGCTTGCCGGCTTGGCAGCTTCCGCCGACACTCTTGTAGCGCGACGGTTCCACTTTCAGCCACGCCGGCCCCTCCCGAAACTGCAAACCCCAGGATCCCATAGGAGGTTGAAAGTGGAATCATCGCGCAATAAGAGTGCCGTGCGGAAATGGAGGGAGGGAGGGCGCCGTGCGGCTCCCTCGCGAGGAGGCGACGCCTGCGAGCCCGCGAGTCGCGCACCCAGAGCGCCCGGCGGGGAGGGTCCCCCTGTAACGTGGGAAGGGTCGGTCGCCTTTTTTGTTTCCGCTTTGCGTCCCTTTCCCTCGCGTTTGTTCTGGGCTTTGCTGGGGTCGTGACTTGCGAACGAGCTGTTTGCACGTGCCTTTGTGTAACGTGTGAAGGGTGTCTGAGTTCTGTTCGGTGTATTTCTAAACATCCTTTTAATAGATTTACTGACTTTTTCCCGTGTGGATGATCATTTTACTTCCATGAACCTATGATGCGGGCCTTGAGTTCTATTTGGTGTATTTGTAAGCATCCTGTTAATAGATTTGCTGACTTTTTCACGTGTGGAGTGGTCATTTTAGTTCAGCGAATGCGTGAATGGTGTCTGATTTCTGTTTGGTGTATTTGAACTGTTTGGCATATTTGAAATCTGAACCCTGTTGTTAACTCTGTGCTAGGATAAACCCATTGAAGCAACAGGATTTACCCATGTGATTATGCAGCAATTGATTTCATGGGTCTGATTTAGTAAGCAGGGCCGAAGTACCCTAAAGGCACCAGGTCCCTTCAGATCTTGGCTGCCAAGCTGGGTCAGCCCTAGATAGTACTTGGATGGGAGACACCAAGGTACACCAGGTGCTGTAGGCTATATTTCAGAGGAAGGCAATGGCAAAACCACCCCTGAGTGTCCCTTGCCTAAGAAAACCCTACAAAATTCATGGGATCACCATAAGTCAACTTGAAGGAATAGACCATTTAGGAAGTTCTAAGGGAAAAGATTTAGACCTAAAACTTGTTAGTTTGTCAAGTAGCATACAGCTCTTGCATGAAGAGAGAGTTTTAGGTCTCAGTCCAAAAATGCGTTCTCCTGGTTTTCAGAAAAGTAGCCACTTCAATTTCTTGCAGCCATAAAAGGGAGGAAGGAAGGAGGAGAGAAGGAAATGTGACGATACCTGACTCTTAAAGGTTTTGCTAGATTTCTTGGTTGGGTTGCTTGTTTTTTCTTCTCTTTCTTCCTCCTTTGTATATATTCTCTTATTTCCTCCTCAAAGGAATGAGAATTCCTCACTGAGGAATGAGGAACAGCGTTGCGGATTTGTGAGAATATTGTGACATTTTGGACACTGTTCTCTTCCTGCTGTTGGGAAATGCTGAGCCTGACTGAAAACAGCCGTGAAATGTCTTCATTAGCGGGAGAGTGAAATACAAGCTGTTACCTGGAATCTGTTTTCCACAGTCATTCTCACATCCTCCCACCTTGAACCCAGAGCCGGATTTCTTCAGCTTTATCCGAGGGGCAGGCTTGGTGCGGTGGAGAAACATCTCCTTTCTGCCTCTTAAGGGTTAGGGTCTCAGGCTTCAGCAGAATTTTGGAGCAAGGGTGGGTGTGTGTCAGTTTGCAAATGACTAAAGCAAGGTTGAGGTAAAAATCACAAACCAGAGAAGATGTTGTGGGATGAAGCCAAGATGGCCATTGAAAGGATTGGCATTTTAGGCTGAGGAGGGGGAATCTAGCCCTCTCCTCCTCCATCCCCCCAACCTTGCTCTGCCATTCCTTCATCTCTCTCCTCCACTGTTTATCTCCTTATGTCCCTTCCAAAATTGGACAAAGACGCTGGCAGGCCGCTGCTTTTCTTGCACAGAGGAAATCCCTCGGCGCCTTGCTGGGGAAGATGCCAGACTCCTCGCTACTGCACATATAACAAAAGAAATCTTCTCAGATAAATGTTTGAACTCTGGGGAACCGACTTTTGGAGAGCAGATCTATTGTTTTCACACATCAACAATAACTGGCTGCTGTAAATATCCAAAAGACTGTATCACCTCACCCAAATTTATGCTATTTCTGCACTACACTCTTATAGCACAATTATTCCACCTTCAACATCCACCTTCAACGTGTTGAAAGTGGAATAATTCTGCTATAGTGCAGAAATGGCCTCAGTGTGAGGGACATGATTTGCACCTTTCAGGATCTTATTACATTCTATTCCCACTCCCACAATGATATAGGTTTGAATATTCAAATATTTATTTGTTGAAAGCATCTGGAAGCTAGTATTCAAATCCCTGCTCAGCCACTGGATGACCTTGGGCAAGTCACTCTCTCTCAGCCTCAGAGGAAGACAATGGCAAACCCCCTGAGCAAATCTTGCAACCCCCCATATAAGTTTACCTTTGGGTTGCTATAAGTTAGAAATCACTTGAAGCTGCACACCAGCAACAACAAATCCATGTTTAAATGAAGAAATAATCATCCAAAATTTGAACTTCCCCCGAGACTTGGATTCTCTTGTTCTGTTCTCTTCCTGCCTGACCTCACCTGCGGTCTTGCTCTGGACTCCTCCAGATATCTCAGTTTACATGACTCTTGGCTCTTGATGGCAATAATTAACCCTTTCTATCTGGGCTGAATATCACCGCCCCACCCCCTGTTGAGCCTGGAGTGGAGCCTTGAGAAGCCATTGTGCAAAGGCTAAATATTGTTGCCTTAACTGATCTGTGATTCCATGAGTGCGAATGGACAGGCTATTTAAGTCCGCCTGGCTGTTCCAGATTCTGCTGCTCCTGCCCTGTGTTGTGGAATAACCCAGGAAAGAGAAAGTCCCCAGGTCATGACCCTTAGCCCATCGTTTTGTCGAGAGCTTTATCTCCCAGGACTGAGGTGGGACATTGCTTGCTGTCACCTGCCTTCCCTCTTGCAAATATCCAAACATCAAAGCAGAGGAGGGGGTTATTTCTCGCTAACAAGAAGGATGTCTTTTTCTGAGCACTGTTTGCAAGAGAGGTGTGTCCCAGATGAATTGATAACTTAGGAGGTGAGTACGTGGTCGGTCCCAGCAGCTGTAGACTCAGCCCTTGATAAAAACACACCTGCCAAACAATGCTGCCCATTCCACTCTCTTCTACGGTAATCATCATATATCATGTGCAATCTTTTTCTACATTTATCCAGCTGGTTACAAGGAAAACAGATGCTCCTTGTGCCGACAACTTTACCGGCTCCTTTTCTGTTTCCAGGCACAGTTCTAAGGGCTGAGAAGGACCTTGAAAGACCTATGTATCTTGGGGCATTATCTCGGCACAGAGAGCCTACCCCAGTTTTAAAACTCTCGGGGTCACTCTTTCTCTGCAGCGTGGTGCAAGTACCAGTTCACCAGCCCAGCTGGGACAAAACTAATCCTATAAAATGCAGAGACGGTCCCTACTTTTAACATTTTCTCTGGCTGGCCCGGTTTGGCAGGGACAGCCCTGGTCAATCCTTGGCTGTCTCACTTTTTTAAATTCATTTCAAATGTCCCGGTTTCTTTCTCCTCGTTCCCCTTTTGCACTTTGTCTTCAGCTTATTCCAGTGGCAGATGAAGTTTGTACTCAACTCAGTGGCAGGGAGAGGACAGGAGGGAGCCGAATTTTGCCCTTCCCAGCAGGCTCTGGCCAAAGGAAAATGCAGCAGCCTCTCCTAGCTTATATATTCCTCTTCATTAATAACGTTGGCCATCTTGACCATACTGCTTGGCCACACATGTCCTGCTTTCCATCTGTGAAATATTAGAGGGCATGGTTTTAATAGCTGTGGGGGGGCGGGTGGAATTTCCTTTCATAATCGTGGCAATGTAAGTGTTTGCCTACACGACAAGCTATTCCTTCTGAAATTTGTCCTTGATCACAGCTGTTAAAACAAGTTGGGGAAACTGTGGCCCATTGGCCACAATGCAGACCTTAACTCTCCCACCTTCCCTTTTTGAACTGGGGGGGTTGTAAAATTGCCTCTAAGCTTTGCAGCTGCTGAAAAGCACACCAAAATGTGGCCTCATTTGCTCCTTATTCTTCCCCACAACAGGAAAAATTGGCTGAAAAGCAAGGTAGAAGAAAATTTGAAAAAGTTTTCTTTTCACTTTATTTTCATGTCATGGGAAGGGTGAGGCTTGGGTGCGAAAATTGGTCTGAGTCCCCAGTGAAGTTGATTATGCTCTGTGTTAAAGGTGCAGAGAGCCCTGCTCTCTTTTTCCATGTCATCACCATGGTGAGGCATCACAGCCCTCCTTCCTTGCATTGCTAGCTGGTACAGAAGTCGCCGCCTTCTTCCAACATCGGCACTGGCACAGTGGGGCGTTGATGGGAAGCAGATGCCTGGTGTAAAGAGAAAAGAATTGCTTATTGGAGGAGATGGGAGGAAGGCTTGTGAAATTGCAGCCTACAAGGGCGACGTCAGCATCATCTTCACATGACCATTTTTAAATCCAGTGCCAGGACTTGAGACACATTGGTCCAAGTATGAATGGAACAGTGGGAGGGTTGTGTAACCACAACTGTTTGGAATGAAGGGACCTCTTGAAAACACACACACACACACACACACACAATGGTCCTTCAGCTTCTTTCTGACTGAAAGTGAGATTCAAATTGTAGAACCAAATCTAAGAAAATAAATTTGAGTGAGGATAGATGCCAAATTCTACATTTAGTCAGGAAAAGCCAGATGCACAAATGTGTAACAGGCAGTGTCCGGATTGCCTGCAGTGTGTATGTGAAAAGGGTGGGTGGCAGTTTTAGGAGACTGTAGGCCAAACACGCATCAAGCAAACGTCAATTGCATGTTTAGCAAAGATTCCAAAGAAAAGGGCTTACTTAGTTCTAAGCTGCATCAACAGAAACTGTGGCCAGATCAAGGGAAGTAATTTGTTGCTGTTCACGCAGGTTTACAGCTGAACGTTAAGAAAACAAAAATAATGACCAGACGTTGAATCTATCCACCTGCCATGTGGTCTTCCTCTTTCCCTACTGCCTTCTGCCTTACCAAGAATTATTGTCTTTTCTAATGACTCCTGTCATCTCCTGGTATGTCCAAAGTACAATAGCCTCAGTTTAGTCATTCTGGCTTCATCCTTACTTGGAGAAGGTGGATCTGGCCACAGTGCTTCATGCATAATTACCCCTCGATTAGACTACTGTAATGCACTGAACGTGGGGCTGCCCTTGAAAAATGTTCAGAAGCTTCAGCTCCTGTAAAATGCAGCAGCCAAACTGGTATCAGGTGTGCATTTTAGACACCATGTAACACCAGTCCTGCAAAAACTACACTGGCTTCCAGATTGCTTCCCAGCAAAATGCAAGGTGCTTGTGTTGACCTACAAAGCCCTAAATGACTTGAGACAAAGCCCTAAATGTAAGGCCGCCTAGTCCCATATGAGCCTGCCAATAATCTGAGATGATCAAAAGAGGCCCTGTTGTGTGTCCCAACACCTTGCAAAGTTAGGTTGGTGGACACATCTAGCAGGGCTTTCTCTGTAGTACTGCCTCTGCTATGGAACTCTACCCAAGGAGGTTAGGCTGGTCCCATCTCTTCTAAGCTTCCAGCAAGCAGCTAAAACAGTGCGGTTCCACTTGGTGTTCAGTGTTTGAAATTGTTGATTTAATTGTTTCAAAACTGGATTCTAGGATGGTTTTCAGTGTGCTTCTAGGACTTTTTAAAGAGTACAGTTGGTCCTCTACAGATGCAAGTTTGACTTTCACAGATTTGATTATTTGAGTGTTTCTCCAACCCTGCCAGCCTCACTTGCAAGTGCTTCTTTTCTGGGGGGACTTTCCCTCTCTGCAGCTCTGATCAAGTCATGAAACCTTTTGAAAATCTGCCTCTGGCCTTCCTCCTCCTCCTCCATCAGCCACTGCCTGGGCAGCTAAAGATGGGTTGCAGCTCAGTTTCTCAGCATCACAAATCCTCTCCCAATGCCCTCCACACACAAGGAAAGAGATGGGGGAGAGAGAGGAGATATGGGGCTACCATGCTAACCCACCCCCTTTCCCACTCCCTTCCCTGACCTGGACCCATTCCGCACTGGACTGTTATAGCACTATTATTCCACTTGCAACATCTTATGGAATCCTGGGGTTTGCAGTTTTGAGGGGGGCCAGCCAGCCCCTCCCTAAACTGCAAACCCAAGGATTCCATAGGATGTTGCAAGTGGAATAATAGCGCTATAACAGTCCAGTGTGGAAATGGCCCTGGTTTGGACCTTGGGAGCCCATTCTCCCCAGCATGTCTCATCCCCCTTTCCGCAGGCACACACGCACAATTTGATATTTGTGATCCTTCCACTTTTGAAAGTGAAAAGGGAAGGAAGTTTCTGAAATTACTCATTGCTACTTTCAAGAAGAAACTCAGTGAAGAATTGCATCCTTATTCTATGATCAGCTGGTAGGAGATGCTGGACTCCATCAGCAAATGGACCGGAGTGCTTCTGTGCATCTGCTCTATAGAACTAATCTTATAGCAGGAATGTTTGTCAGTCTTCGGCACTGAATGGACTCTTGTGGAGGCCTGAAATTACATCCATTTCTGGCTCAGAAGAAAATATGTCTTGTAATAAACAAAGGTTTCATGCACTGTTTTTATTTGTATTGTTTGGAAGCTACTGATGCTGGTTCTCCACCTCCTTTTCATATAGTTTAAATTGTTTTAAATAATATTGATAGCTTAAATTCCATTTTAACGTTGACCTTAGTACGCTGTCATTATATTACGTTTGCTTCAATTTGTGACCTGTCTTCAGTGCTAGTTGTGGGGGAAAGGCAGTGTATGTATAAGATGATGATGATGATGATGATGATGATGATGATGATGATGCATCCACTTCTTTGAAGAACTCACAGTGGAGAGGCTCGGTGCAGCAGCGATGTCACCCAACCCTGTCTGCCAATATATGGAGCAGTGGCGTCATTCCAAAAGAGAGAATAAAAGCGCACACAGATTCCTCGGCACTGCTTTTGTGCCAGATGCAGCGGGAATCCCTGAAAAAATCTCCCCTCTCAACTTCAAAAGCACGGTTCCATTCTTGACCTCTGAGTAATTGGAACATTTCAATAAGCGGAAAGTATAACTCGCTTGCAGGAAATGGTAACCGAGCTCTCCTGCAGTCGTACCCTGGAGGTCTGTCCGTTGTTCTGGGAGTTGGTTGATGATATGGACGTAGTAATGGGATGTGGGAGTTTAGGAAAGTTACTTTTTGGATTAAGAGTACCAGAATCTTCTGTCCAGCATGGGATACTGGGGGAGCTGAACTCTACCCCCACTTTTCCCAAGTTTAAGTTCTCCAAATTTTAGATATGTTATATCACCATTTAAGCTCTACCTGTATTTGTTGTAAAGTGTCTTCACATCAACTCTGACTCATAGAGGTGTATGATGCAAATGAGAGCGTGTCTCACAATAAAAATGAAAGTGTCTGTAAAATGGGTGTGAGTGGCTACTGTTCCTTCCTGAGGCAATTAACAATTAAAAGAATACGATCTGTGTGTGTTATTGCTATCAGACTTCTCAAGCAGGAAATTGCCAAAACGTTAAATTTGGTTACTGACTCCCTCACCCATCCAGCTGAGAGAAAAGATTAGGAATTCCCAAACCATACGTTGGAGTTGACCTGAAGGTGTATAACAAAAATAACAGACATCTGAAGACTGTGAAACCGATAATAACACCTGGGTTTTTTTCTGTTGTAGGGGAACCTGAAGTGGGAAAGAACTGTCCCAAAGAATGTCCTCTCGCGGCCTTCTTATCCAGACCAATTCCTCTGAACTTACTGCAAAGCTATGAGAATGTCACATGCAAGGGGAAGACCTCTGTGATGTAGGTGCCTTTTTGTCCTTCTTGTTGTACTGGTTGTGATGTGTGATGCTTCTCCATGCCCCACCTCAGTCAGAAGACATGCAAGTAAATTCAGTTGTGAGGAGATATGTAGAAAGCCAGCATGATCTAGTGGTTTGAGGAGAGCAGGGTTGAAATCTCTGCTCTACCACGGAAGCAAGCAAATCCCCTCGGAACAAATCTTGACAAGAAAACCCTGAGCCAGCAAGGCATAATGGACTGAGTGGTGGATTAAAACTCTGGGAGACCAGGGTCCAAATCCCAGCTCAGCTGTGGAAACCCTTTGGGTGACCTAGGGCAAGCCACACTGTCTCGGCCTTAGAAGAAGTCCATGGCAAACCTCGTGTGAAGAAACTGTGTCAAGGAAGTCCTAGAGGGGTTATAAGTCAGAGTCAACTTGAATGCATATAAGATTAAGAGGTTAAGTAGTTCACATTTTAAATCACTCAGTCCCTGCAATATTCTGGAAAAAAATATTTTGTAGTGCTAGAAAAGATGTAGAAATGGGGATGCTAGAATGACTGAAGGGCTCAACCAAGTCACTGAGGAAAGACTGCAATAGTTGTGGCTATCTCACTTAGAGGGGGGAAAGAAAGAGAAAACATGACGGAAGTAAATCAAATGATGCTTCTGTTGGGGGAACTAGGGACAATCTTTTCTCTGTCACTCATAAGACCAAAACGCAGTACGGACACCTCCCAAGGGTGCCTGGTAGGACACTCAGGGCAGGACGGGCTTCTTCATCTGACACAGTGTTAAACTATGGGCTTCACTGCCACCAGATGCAGCAGTTAGAGTCACCAGAAGGAAGACTGGAGAGGGCTCCTCTACCTTTACTGGCTGTGTAGAAGAGGGGGTCTGAGCGGGTATTGCTTGTTACCTGGTTGCCTGGCAAGCGACACCTGCTGAAATTCCCTCCTCTACACAATCCTTAAAGGCACAGGAGTTCCCTCCTGTTTTCATTCTAGCCACCCTGGTAGCCATGGCTGCCCCCTTGGGGATGGCTTTAGAAAGGGCTGGGAAAAGTCACGGAAGAAGGGGCTGTCAATGATTAGTAGCCATGATAATTGTATATCCTCTCCGAGACTAGAGGCAGGATGTTACTGCACCCCGGTGGAAACATGAGGATGAGGATACCTTTCCCCTCGTGTCCTGCTTGGGGGCTTCCCATAGGCAACTGGTTGGCTGCTGTGGGAGCAAAATGCTGGACTAAAGCACCCTTTGGTCTGATCCAACATGGCTCTTTGTTGGCTGTCGTATTCCCTCCATCCTCCACACCTTTTCCCATCTTCCTGTCCTCCTTCCTTGTTGTGCCCTTGCACAACAGATTTTTTTTAAAAAAAAAAAACCTCAAAATATATTCATGGACACTTAGGGAGCATAGAAAACAGATAGCTTGCAGTAGGGATTCCTCTCCTCTCATAAAAACCATAGGCAAATCATTTAAAAAGGTTTGCTGCATCCCTTCTTACTGGGTTTTTCCTCTTCCCCCTCCAGACTGACTACTAAGAAGAATCGGGCCTTCTGTGCCAGACCAGAGGACAGATGGGTGCAAATTGTTATGAGGCAACTGGATGCAAAAAATGCCCCTCCGCCTTCAAAGCCCAGCATGCCAGTGCCAGGAAAACCGGGTGTGTCTGACAAATTCTCCTGGGATGCTGTCCCCACATCAGCTGTGGCTGTGGGTCACACACGCTCCACTGGAACAGTAACCTACAGCAAGTCAACAGAATTTCCTGGGAGAAGGACAAGAGTTTCTGAGGGCTCTCCGGTGAATGCTGCACCAGTTGGGGTGGAGACTGCCAGTGTCTCCAGAGAGTCCGCTGCCAAAACGGAAGAGGCTGTTTTTGGAACCAGCTTTGAGCCTGAATCTGTTGCAAATGGAAATACAGCGTCTCCAACCACAGAGAGGCCGAAAAGATTTGGGGAGGACCTCACTCCTGGTGGGGAAGGTCAGACACCTGACTCTGGAGCAGCTCATGATTTGGTGACTGCTCCCACAGTCATAGGAACTCAAAGTACCACTCACAGAAGATTTGATCCTCAAAATCCCAGGAGCTCTTCTGAACAATCCACCTCCCATCTGCCCAGCTCTCCCTTAAGTGGAGTTATTACAGACTCTGTTGAGAAAGTCATGGTGCATTCTACCACATCTGCCATGTTGCTGACTTCTCCCAGTGTGCCAGATTCAGTTCTGAGCACGGGGAGCGGGCTTCAAACCACTGTTGGACTCCCAAATTTGTTGGAAAGAAAGGATGCCACTGATTTGTCCAGCACACCCTCCAGTATTGATAGAAACAACAGCAGAAGCATCAACACTCAAGACTGGAGTGATGCAAAGCTCACTGTGGCTTTTGGGGGGACGTTAGGAACCCCTTGGTCAACTGAAAGAAGGAGAGATGCTTTTTCTGCACCACCAGTTTCTCAGCCAACATCACAGTTTCACCAGGAACACGTTATTGAGAAGAGCAGGGCACAGGCAACCACCTACACCCCAGAGGTTACTTTGACCTTGTTGCCTGGTGCCCTGACTGCGTACCGAACTCACATCATCTCCTTGGTGTGTGCTGGTATTCTCGTTGCCTTTGCTGTTGTTGGATGGGTGTGGCTGAAGAGCAGCATACCTGTAACAACGTCACCCAAGGAAATGGTGCAAAGCCTGCTGTACAATTCAGTAGACTCTCAAGCTGATGAATATGCCATGCAGATTCTTTGACTTGCTTGGGTCTCTGTCTGGGGGTTCGCCTTCCAACAAAGGGATTAACTAGGCTTAGTCTGAAGGGATAAAGCGGATGGTGTTTCCACCCACCCGTGCCAGAAAAGGACCTTGGATGGTTTGTAAGTGTTGCACAAGGAGCACAATAGATCTATTCTGCTCCCAGCAGGGGAAGCAGAGTTACACATGCAGCAATATTACACATTGGGGTTGCACTCTGCATATGGATATTTATGCTACCTTGAATATGAATTGCATAGGAATTCCAGGGGGATGCTAGGATGATATTACCTGAATCCTCTTGGACTTTAGAATAAGCAGGCAGTTATGGATGCTGTAAGTGTGTATTTTGTATGTGCAAAACTTTTTTTTTTGTGCCTGCACATGTATATTACCATGACAGAGCAGAACAAAGCATTGTTATTTCAAAATTGGCACAAAAACTATGCACCTTCTCTATGTACTTGATGCACTTTTATAGTCTAATCCTTGCAGGTTTCTTGGTTCATTTTAAATCTTATCTTGCCCTGTGTTTTATATTTTGTTAAAAAAAAAAAAAGAAAAGAAATCAAATCCTAATTCATGTCATCCTTTGCAAATGCGAGCCAGAATTTGGGTGAGGAAGAAGATGGGTTGCCTATCTTCTGAGCAGTTCCAGAGGCGGATGAAGATGATTGATAAGGCCATCAGGAAGGCAAAATTAGGAAGGGCGGGATCCTTTCCACCACCTGCAAGAGAAAATCCAAGAGTTAAGATTTGTATCAGGAAGGATAACTGGGGCTAGGGGAATTTCCAAGGGGATTACAATGACAACATTTCACAGTCTTTAATAAACAACATTTTAAGTTACAGTTTCACTTTTAGAGTCCCGGCCTTACATGGTCAACTCTCAGGCACCCTGTGTACAATTGTGTGACTTTTGGAGATTTTCCATTTTGGAATAAACGGATATCCTTCCTTGATTCTTATCCACAAACCCAAATTATAGGCATACAATTCTTGTAAGTAAGTGCATTTATCTGCTGGAATCCTGTCAGATAGTACCTTTTGGAGTGGACCCACTGAGTTAATTGTTGAATTGTTAGTCAACACATAGGTAAACCAATTGGGTTTACTGTAGTTGGGATTAACAACAGGAATTGTTTAACCAACATAAACAGCGAGTGAAAACACACATATAAAAACATCAATGCATGAGCATTAAACACATACCAAGGCTGGCATCCTATTAGGTATTCATGTTATCATTAACTGTCTTAGAAGCACATAATGGTGAACTGTGCTGTTGCGCAACACTCCTCTTCTCAGGTCGGGAGAAGAGATGCCACTGCGTGCCTGGGACTATTGCACAAATGGGACCAAGGGCATTGCCCTGGCACCCAGGGTCCCTTTGCACCATGGGCATCAGTGCTCTTGGGGTCCTACTGTGTATCAAGGCATCTTGCACAGTGCTCCGTTGCACAATGCACCTCCCAGTGCAAAACAGGACATCACTCAGGATGCCTCAAAAAACCACCACCAGAGTTCAATAAAAGGGCCGCATATCAGAGGCATAGCAGTGTCACCATGAAGTCATGCATTGTAGCCTCTGATGCAGGATCTGGGCTCAGAAAGAGGCTTCTGGTCATTTCTGGTTTTCATTTTTCCCTGAAGGGGGTGGGGGACATTTGTGTCAATCTGTGCAGCTGCTGAGGGGCCCTGGGGGAAAGAGGTGTAGCCCTCAGTCCTGTCACTGCAACCCATTCCTGACAAAAGAACAGACTTCTGCTGTTCCTCCCACAACAATTTTTCTAGCGCAGAAGTGGCAAATCGGGTGTTCCTCCAGATATTGTAGGACCTCAGCTCCCAGAGCTCCTCACCAGTGGCTATGCTGGCTAAGGCTGTTGGCAGCTGCAGTCCTACAGCAGCCAGAGAGCCACATGGTAATCTTCTGTCTCAATCTAAACCAATAAGCAGGCTTCATGGATGAATCCGGAAAGGTTTCCCTAAAGATTAGATGTAGCAGAGAGACACTGCTTTTTCCAGCATTGCAGATGCAGCACAAGTTCAGGTTTTGAGAACTCCTGGCCCCAGAGGTGTGCGTTATTTCCAACACAACACATCACCAGGCTGTACTGGTTGACCTTGGCGGCCAGGCTCTGCCCAAATTCCTTCTCCCAGCACCCAAACATCAAAGCTGTCTGCAGTATGGCCCCAGAGTAGCTAGCACGGCAGAGCCTAATGGGCGGGGGGGCTGAGACATATGGTTCCTGCTGAGGTTTGCCTTCTTTCCAACACAACACATCACCAGGCTGTACTGGTTGACCTTGGCTCCCAGGCTCTGCCCAACAAAGCTATCTGCCATATGGCCCCGGAGCTGCTAGCATGGCAGAGCCTAATTGGGGGGGGGGTGTCCCCTGAGACACATGCCTCCTGCTGAGGTTCAGCCTGGTCCTCCTCTCAGAGATCATCCGGAGGCTTCTGGGAAGCCCAGAATCAGGACATGAAGGCGGTGGCCTTGCCCCCAGTTCTTGCCTCCATTGCCAACTGGGGCTGTATACGGCCAATGAGACCGCACCTTTGTATCATTGGAAAAGTATCCCGTGCCGGTCATCATCCATTTGCAGACCATGGGAGGAAAATACTTGTCAACTACCTTTCCCAATATCTCCTTAGCAAACTTGGCTACTGGGGATACTGGGAGCTGTAGTCCAAACGAGTAGCATTTCCAGGCTCTTTATTTAGGACTTATTGGTAGACTACTCTTTGAGATTCCTTCCCTTTTTTTTTTAAACTGTAACTGTCCACCTTTACCACCCTTCCTTATGGTTCTCCCACATTGTCTATTTTTTTGTATTTTCACTTCCTTGTCCTTTACCCTTTACTTCCTGACTTTCTTCTCTTTTTGTTCAGAACATCCTACATCTTTCGCCTCTGTTGGCCAGAGAGGAAAATCTGAGCCAGTCTGTACAAATGCATCATGCTTGCAAAAACCACAAAGTCCTAACCCCTTAATTTAAAAAAGAATTTCACAATACATGTTCACAAAACAAGACCCAGCATCCTGTAGTTATTTCACTCACTACAAATACATGTTCAAGAGTTAGCCTTGTACAGTGGTTTGGATCTTGGGCGTTGGCTCAAACCCCTGCTCAGCCATGAAAACTCCCTGGGTGACCATGGGCAAGTCACACTCTCTCAGTCTCAGAAGAAGGCAAAGGCAAACCCATTCTGAAAACAACAACAACAACAAATATATGTTATTCTTATTGGTGACTGCCTTATGATGATGATGACTACTGTTAGTATTGACAGCCAAGATTCTAGACCAGCTACTTAGTTACATAACTACCTAAGTTACGTAGCTAAGTAGTCTCTCCCAGCTCCTCCATCTGGACTTAACAGGCATCAGGTCACTGTGTCAGGTCAGCTTGGCTCCCTGTCATGCTTTGATGTTTAAAAATGGGTTTTATTGTGCTGCAAGGGGATGATGGGATTGGGAGAGAAACAGTGGGCTGGGAATGAGAGAATGTTAAGTTTTGACCAGGGTGAACAGAGTCAACTGCAAGGGGATGCAGCTGGCAGGCAGAACAAGAGTCTGGGAAAAGAGTTGTTTTAGTTAGCCATCAAACAGAACGCTAGCGCAGGCTAATATTGAATGGCTTATATAGTACTGCGTACCTAGTGCTTGCTCAGTCTTGGCAATGAGTGAGATGTGATGTTGTTTTCTTTGTGATTCCTGAATAGGCTTTTGGAAACTTCTAAGCCTAATTGAACTCGGAGCTAGCCAACTCGTGACACACAGCAAGCGACAGGGGTCTGTTCTCCTGTTAACTGGGAGGCAGCAACATCATTTTCCCACCACCTCATCTCCCACAAATGATCTCCAGGGTGACAGACAGAAGTAGGACCCTTGTCACAATTCCCCTCGGACCGGGGATCATTTGCAGAATGGTGTCAGTGGAAACATCGGTCTGTGGCATCCCAGTCAGAAGGAGAATAGACTTTCGTCACTCACAGTGGCTGTTGCCCAGTAAGTCAGGACTGGGGGACCTCTATGATCCCTATGTATGCCCTACTCTATTGATTGCATAGGGATTGTGAACATTAATCACTCATGAATGAGTAACTCTAGGTTATGCATTCAGAACAGTGATCATGAATTCTAGACCTCATCATCAGCATCATTTTTTTTTTCTACAGTCATTTGCAGACGAACTGAGAACAGCAGGAGTATGGATGTTCAACCTCATGAGACGGTCGAGCAATGTCACGAGCTCTTTCCATCTCCAGAGATCACTGCCCATGCCAGCAGGGGAAGTTCTGAGATTCTTAGTCCAAAAAGGGAATGCTAGTTCAGGTAGATGGGATGACTATAGCCTCAATTCTGTTGCTAGTTCACACTAAAGTAGAGTTTTTTGAATCAATGGCTTGTTGATCCATTAGTGAAGAAGGGATGCAATGCATCTCCTCTAGTGAGGATTGATCAATGGGATTGGCATCAAGCACCAGTGCTTCAGAACTGGCAAAGCGGTAGGCTACCAGGCATATTCTCAGTGGTACCTCTGGGAGATCTACAAGGGCAGCCCCCAGAATAATGCATTACAGTAATCTAGCCCTGACATTAACAAAATATGAGGACCTGTGGCTAGGCTCCCGAAATATGCTATTCACCTCCTCCTCGCCCTTGTTTACATGTCAGTGGAGTGAACACATGAAACATCCACCATAGCCATTTCTAGCTTGGCCTTGTGGAAGGGGGGTGTCTTTTTAATTCTTCTGTATGCTTGCATGGTATTAAATATTCAAAAGCATATTGTTGGAATGGCAGCTGCCAGCAGTCCTAGCCAGCATAGGCAATGCAGAGAGTTGAAGTCCAATGTCTGGAATGAGATGCATGATTCCTACTTGGGAGGTACAGTATGTTCTACATATAATAAGTCATTTTAAAATGTGCATTTTTGGCAGCATGTGATTTCTCACACTGCATCGGCTGAGAGCTGCTTTAAGCTGCTGGCAACACAATGGGAAGACAGCTGTTTGATTTTCCCTGTGCCGCACCCCTCCTTCTGCCGCTGCTGGGCTTTGTGGACCCCCAGTGAGGGCTCCATGGACCCCAGATTAAGAACCTCTGCCCATGCCTTATTCTGTCCTTACAGATCTAGGTACATTCAACTTCCTAGACTTAACTAATAAGCACAATGAGGATAAGTACATCATTGGTACATCATTATTGTTCAAAAATCCACAAACAGTTTCCGATCTTTCAAAAAAAAAAAAAGTCTTCAATTGGTCTGTCTTTCAAAATCCACATCAGTTTTGCAACTTGGGTTAAGATCTACCACTTTAACAACTCTTCCATCTTCCCAGCTCCTTTTCTTCTTCTTTTTTTTCATAATATTTTTTTAAATTAAAAAGTAACATTAAAGAAAGAACATATTCTAGTATATTCTGTAACAATTGCTATCATTTCATTGGTCGACTAGTAGAAATGTAAAAATTCTTCATTAGCTAATATAACCAATTAGCCAATATAACACATTTATATGTTTTCGGTATTTATACAAATAACTTATAACAATAGCAGTACTTCATATCCACGTTCAAAATTTTCAACCCTTCTACCTCCTTCTCTCAAAATTGTTGGTTGTCCTGCTACCTATTATCTTCCCTTCAATTTATATAACTGTTATTTATGCATCTCTATTGCTTCATTTCTAAACTAATTATTAACGCCAACGAATTAATGCCACACAATTTCAATTTGTTTATATCACTATATTTCTTCCTCAGTGTAGGTGTTAATCGTTAGTTATTAGAATAGCTCTTATATGCATGTGTATATATATGTCTATTTTCTCCAGAGATTTTTCTGTCAAATCTCCAGCTTTATTTCAGTTACATGTATTTTATCCTTATTTTGACAATGCTCCTCTTCTGAAGAGGAGGCCAAGTGCAAAAATCTCCGTCCCTGATCTTTCAAACGAGAGCACCAAGGCTATTTTGACTTCTTGAAAGAGGAACAACGCTGAGGGAAGATACTGGGGTTTCTAGCTCCTGGGCCAGCGGTCACTTTTTCTTGAGAAAGAGAAGTCAGATCTTCTTGTTTCACTGAAAGTGACATTTTGCCAATCTTCTCTGAAATATTGCTCCAGTGTGGGCGGAATATCTACGAAATATTCTCAGGAATTTTAGGTGGGAGGGAGAAGGGAACCTCGTACAAGTATATTAATGGCAGGACTCTGTCCGGAGAGCCACAGCGTCCAGCTTCTACCTAGAAGAAGGGAGAGAGGAAGACAGACGCACAGAGAGCCCCAGCTCCAAAAAGACACCAACCATGGCCGGTCTGAAGACAGCTCTTGCGATTGCTTTCATTGTGACTCTCTCTTATCAGCACGTAGCAGGTCAGTGAGAGGCATTTTTCTCTTTTAATTTCAGTGCTACAATATTTATTGTGTATCAAGTACCAGTGTGTCTTCTCTTGAGGGAACTCAACAGATGCTGAGTTCCAGTCCTGGCATCTCCAGTCAAAAGTGTCAGGTTCGGCCACATGGCTGTGTTTCTGTTGCATCCCTAAAGACGAAGCAGAATACGACTCCTGATCAAACAAGCCAAGAAAGAGCATACCTATTGGGGCTTGGGAATAAGGGCATTGCCTCCCCACGCCAAAATTCTGACGCAAAATGAAATTTTCCTTCCTCTCCCAAACTTCCAGCATTGCAATAACTTTAAATGTCTCTTGAACATCTTGATATTTACAATTTAGGCATCCAAAAAAAAAAAAAAAGCGGGCAGGAAAAGCAGCAAAAGGGATGCTGACACAGCAAATAAAAGAGTTCTGGGCTGAGCAATTGCCAATGTCTCCCTCTCTGAGATCCTAGAAATTTGGGGGGATTTGAAGGAAAAATTTCATTGGAGAGGCAGAATTCTGAAGGTTCTGTAGGTCTGAGGTCAACTGCTAGTATCTGGGGTCAGCAAGGGCAAGGAGCAGATTAATGCCTAAGTTGTTTTTTTTTATTTACTTTTTTAACCTTACTAGATTAGACCCCTTGACTCACCATTGAACAATTGATTGAATGGGTCTGCTCTGGCTAAGCCGGAGAAAATTTACCCAAGGTGACTTACCCAAGTTCATCCAGGAGTTTTCTGTGGCCGAGCATGGATTTGAAACCTGTTATCTCTGTGTCCTTATCAAATACTCAACCCATTACTCCATGCTGGCTCTCAAATGCAGATGTCCTGAGGCTACTGAATTCAGTTTTCGGCACACATAAGGCCATTTATGAAGAACCAAGTCTCAAGCCCAATGCCAGCCTGTTTCTGGTTTTGTGGTCTTTAACCCTTGCAGCCTTGCCAAACGTCTCCCTGCTCCCCCCTCACCAAAAAAAAAAAAAAAAAAAAGGGAAGGGAAAAATTGCCTCGCGTGGTGGGTATTCCCTAGCCAGGGCGCCAGGACAAAGAAGGCCGTCTGCATGCAGGCTGTGTGTCTTCATTGCCCTTCTAGACTATAATGCCACATCTCTTTCCTTCCTCTTTCCTTTCCCTGCCTTTCGTCCATTAGCGATGCTTCCCAGCCATCCCAGGGAATGTTGCTTTGACCTTCGGCGAGGAGGACCTCTTCCGATTAGGAACATGGACTCTTACTACAGGACTGACTCCCAGTGCAACCTCGAGGCTGTTGTGTAAGTACAGAAAACCTCTCCCTTCCCCATTATTCATCCTCCTTAATGTGCACCTAAGGGATGTCTGCATGAGGCCATTTTGGAGAGACCTGGTGGACTTGGTGAGGTCTCCAGGGGTTCATGCTGTGATCTGGAACCATTTGTGGGGCTACTCAGACCAAGATCAGGCATTTAAAAAACCCAGCTATAGTCATTTTGGGTGAAATGCAGAGATTTCACTGAGCTACTCCTCAGAGTCACACCGGGAAGCTTCAGATCCATGCCATGGACCAAGGGGTGGGCAACTGCTTACAATGCAGGGCCGACGTTTCGCTCCCACAAAACCTGGTGGGCTGCACCTGGG
>CAOKZL010004241.1:0-38863 GCA_948472985.1 Iguana delicatissima
TTTAACGGAGTGATAAAACCACAAGTAGATAGATCTCCTCAGAAACTGACTCCTCGAAACAATGGCAAACTTCCTAAAAGCTTTTTTAATATGATGGACAATTTAAACTTATATGATACGTGGAGATACAAAAATGGGGAACTAGATGGATATACATTTTATTCTGATCGACATCATTCTATGTCAAGGATTGACATGATATTGTTATCAAAGCAGTTACTGACAAAGACTATGCAAATGGACATTTTACCAAACATATGTTCGGACCATAACCCTGTTCAGATTAAACTGCAGATGAAGAATAGAGAACTAACATGGAGGCTGAATGATGAAATATGGAATAAGGAGGAGTATATAGAGAAAGCTAAAAGGGAGTTGACCACTTACTTTGCAGAAAACATGACATCTGAGTTACCAATGAAGACCATTTGGGATGCAAGTAAAGCTGTTATGAGAGGAAACTTTATCAGATGGTCCGCAGAGATTGCGAAGGAAAAGAGAAAAAAGGAAGATCAAATCTTGGAAAAAATGAAAGTGATAGAGAAACAAATAAGACAGGAACCGAATAATCAACAGTTTAGAGTACAGATGAAATTACAACAAGCTGAATTAAGGCAACTACATGCAGAAGAAATTGTTCAACAGATGCGGAAAACAAATCAGAAATTTTTTGAACAAGCCAATAAACCTTCAAAGTTCTTAGCATCGATGTTGCGGAAAAGAAGATTTAAAAATATTATATCAGAGATCGTGGTTGGTAAGAAAAAGGTTACAAAACAGCAAGATATAAAACAAGCATTTCATAGATACTACGTTAAATTGATGGGTAAGGTCCCAAAGGAGAAAGATCACCAAGCAATGGAATACTATTTGGAGAAAATGAATAAAATGAGATTTAATGAAGAACAAAGATTAATATTGAATAAACCTATTTCAATGATGGATGTAGTAGAGTCTATTCATAACCTTAAGAATGACAAAGCCCCGGGCCCTGATGGATACACTGCTAGATATTATAAGACTTTAGAACATGAAATTTCAATACCTATGCAAAGTACAATAAATGAAATAATAAAGGGAGGCATACCAGATACTTGGAAAGAAGCAAATGTTGTTTTGATTCCAAAAGAGGGCCGGGACTTGACTGATGTGAAAAATTACAGGCCCATATCACTTCTCAATGTGGATTACAAAATTTTTGCATCAATCTTGGTGGCTAGATTAAAAAAAGTCTTGGCTGAGGTTATCAATGAGGATCAGAATTGTTTTTTACCCAGAAGAACATTAAGAAATAATATCCGGACAGTGCTCAATTTAATAGAGTACTATGACAGGCATAATCAATGGAAAATGGCTATGATATTTCTTGATGCAGAGAAAGCATTTCATATGATAAATTGATTATTTATAATAACGACATGTAAGCAAATGATGGTTGGAGAGAATTTATATCACGGATTGAAGCAATTTATAAGCAACAGCAAGCAAGATTGGTGGTAAATGGTGAAAGAACACAATTAATAGAGCTGAAGAGAGGCACAGACAAGGATGTCCACTTTCACCCTTGTTATTTATAATGACATTGGAGATACTAAATAATGCTATAAGGGATGATAAAGACATCAAAGGAGCTCAAATTAAGAGTTTTCAATATAAATTAAAAGCTTTCGCAGACGATCTGGTGATTTTTTTGGAGGACCCAGTTAGAGGCATTAATAAACTGACAAAAACAATTCAAGAATATGGAGAATATTCAGGTTTTAAGATAAATGTGGAAAAAACAAATTTTTTGACTAAAAATCTAACAGAGACAGAGGAGATGGAAATTGCACAAAAAACAGGATTTCAGAGAGGAAAAAAAGTAAAGTATCTGGGCATTTGGATAGCTAAGAGAAATAATGAGTTATTTGCAAACAATTATGAAAAAAAATGGAAGGAAATATCTAAGGATATGGAAAAATGGACTAAGCTACATCTGTCATTACTGGGGAGGACTGCGGTTATAAAGATGAATATATTGCCGAAGATGAACTTTTTGTTCCAAAATTTGCCAGTAATAGTAAATAAGAAACCTTTCATACAATGGAAAAAAGAGTTAACCAAGTTTATATGGCAAGGTAAAAAACCTAGGATTAAATGGAAGATGTTAACAGATCACAAAACCAGAGGAGGCCTGGGTTTACTGGAATTACAGGTATATTACAAGGCCGTGGCTCTTGTATGGATTAAAGATTGGATGGACCTTCAAGATGCAAAGATGTTGACATTGGAAGGGGCAGACCTGAGGATGGGATGGCATGCATGTATGTTTTATGATAAAGCAAAAGTTGATAAAGATTTCACAAATCACTATATCAGAAAATCACTTTTGAAAGTATGGGAGGACTTTAAGTCCAAAAATATTAGACAGCTATCCTCCTGGGTCTCTCCACAGGAAGCTTTCTTTGGTAGATGGGTTGCAACTGAAAAGTGGCTTCGGTACGATGACATGATTGAGAGGTCCGAGATGAATGATATACATCTTAAATCAAGAGACAAGTTAGAACAAGAGGGAATAGTTTTAAATTGGTTTCCGTACAGGCAGTTAAAGGAGAGGTTTCAGATAGACTTGAAGACATATGGAATTGAAGTTGTGGAAAAAACAGGGGTGATTAAGAGACTGTTTGACAATCCTCCTCATCTTTTAGCTCAAATAACTCAGGAGTTATTGCAATAAGAGATGCATGAAGAAACAGTTAAATAATAATAATATAATAATAATAAAATTTATTTTTATCCCGCCTCTCCCAAATGGATCGAGGCAGCATTACAGAACATATAAATATATTAAAACATCAAAATGTAGCCCACCCTCCCCACCCACCAACCCTACCATCCCCCAACACACTAACTATTAAAACAGATTAAAATAAAATTAAAACTAAAAATTAAAAACAAAAACAATTAAAAACAATTAAAAACAAAGGGACAATTGATGAGAGGCAGTGGAACACTAGTCTGGGAAGGCCTGTCGGAAGAGAACAGTCTTGACTGCTTTTTTTAAAGCAGTCAAGACTGTTAATGTGCTGGGTCTCCTCTGGCAGGCCATTCCATAACTTGGGAGCGACCAAAGAAAAGGTCCTCTGGGTAACCGCAGCCAACCTAGTTCTGATTGGCTGCAGTAGATTCCTCCCAGAGGACCTTAATGTGCGGGGCGGATTATATGGGAGAAGGCGATCCCGCAAGTAGGCTGGCCCCAAGCCATGAAGGGCTTTAAATGTAAAAACTAACACCTTGTACTGTGCCCAGAAACTAATAGGCAGCCAGTGTAAAGACTTCAAAATAGGTGTTATGTGGTCAGTTTTAGATCTTCCGGTGACCAACCTGGCTGCCATATTCTGAATTAATTGAAGTTTCCGGACTAAGCACATGGGTAGCCCTATGTAGAGTGCATTGTAGAAGTCAAGCCGTGAAGTTACCAGCGCATGTACCACTGTTTTTAGGTGTTCCAAGTCCAAGAAGGGGCGCAGCTGGCGTATCAGCTGGAGCTGATAGCAGGCGCTCCTGGCTGCCGCATCAATTTGAGCTGTCATCTGACGCGGTGAGTCCAAGAGCACCCCCAAGCTGCGGACACAGTCTTTCAGGGGAAGTGTGACCCCGTCTAGAACTGGTTGACAAACCTCCATACCTGGGCTAGGGTCCTTGACAGCAAGTACCTCCGTCTTATCTGGATTCAGCTTCAGTCTGTTTTTCCTCATCCAGTCCATTACTGCTTCAAGGCATTCATTTAGAGGAGAGATTCCACCCTTAGTCGATGCTATTATCCGAGGCATGGAGAGATATATCTGGGTGTCATCAGTGTACTGATAGCACCTTGCTCCATGCCTCCTGATGATCTCTCCCAGCAGTCTCACGTAGATGTTAAATAGCATTGGGGACAGGACGGTGCCCTGAGGGACGCCAGATTTAAGCTCCTTTTTTCGAGGAGCAGCTGTCCCCAAGCATCACCATCTGGTATCTACCCGAGAGATAGGACCAGAACCACTGAAGTGCAGTGCCCCCGATCCCCAGCCCTCTCAGGCGGTCCAGAAGGATTCCATGGTCTATGGTATCGAAAGCCGCTGAGAGGTCCAAGAGTACCAGCAGGGTCACACTTCCCCTGTCGATACCCAAGCATAGATCATCCACTAAGGCGACCATGGCAGTCTCGACTCCATATCCTGCCCTGAAGCCAGTTTGAAATGGATCTAGATAATCTGTTTCATCCAAGACAGCTTGGAGTTGAAGGGCAACAGCCCTCTCGATCACCTTGCTTAAAAATGGAAGATGGGAAACTGGTCTGTAATTATTCATATCCAGGGGATCTAGGGAGGGCTTTTTTAGAAGCAAACGTATAATTGCTTCTTTTAAACAAGCTGGAAAATTGCCCTCCCTGAAGGATGCATTAATAACATGTCTTAAGTGTGTCTTAATCGCAACTCCTCCCTGGACAACCAGCCATGAAGGGCAGGGATCAAGAGGGCAAGTTGTCCTCCTTACCTTTCCAAGGAGCTTGTCTACGTCCTCGGTACTCACTGACTGAAACTGATCCAGTATAATCCTATTCACGGAGTTGCCAGACACTTCATTTGTAACCTCTGCTATAACTCCGGCATCCAAATCAGCTCTTATCTGAGAAATTTTATCTGCGAAATGATTATTCAAAGCATCACAGCAAGCTACATTAGGTTTTAACGAGTTCAGGGGAGTGGGTAACTGAGTCAAATCCCTTACCACCCTGAACAGCTCTGCTGGATGAGAAATCGCAGACGCAATACGTGCAGAGAAGAAAGTCTTCTTCGCTGCATCTATTGCCACTCCATAGGAATAAAGGAATTCTCTATAGCGTGTCCTGTCAGGTAAGAGTCAAGATTTCCGCCAGTTGCTCTCTAGTCGTTGTCCAGCCTGCTTCATATTGCTAAGTTCTACTGTATACCAGGGATTGTGGTTTACAGCAGGCTGGAAAGGACGCTTGGGAGCAATCGTGTTGATAGCCCTGGTATTAACCAGGGCTTCGACAGGATCACCGGCGATACCAACCATAAAACCCTCGAGGGCTTTCTGGAATCCAATAGGTTCCATTAACCCTCGAGGGCGGACCATTCTAATAGGTCCACCACCCCTGCAGGGCCGGATAGCAGCCATTAGTCTAACCCTGACCAGGAAATGATCCGTCCATGACAAGGTGGTAGCATTTATTATCTCCACCCACAGCTGTACCTGTTCCATACTAAAGACCGCATCAAGGGTATGACCGGCACAATGTGTTGGCCCAGAGGCTAATTGGGATAGGCCCATGTTTGTCATGGATGCCATGAAGTCCCGAGCTGCACCTGTCAAACTGGTCTCAAATGGGATGTTGAAGCTGCCCAGAACCAGAAGTCTGGGCGACTCCAACACCAACTCCGACACCAGCTCTGTCAGCTCGGCTAGGGAGTCTGATAGGCAGCGGGGTGGTCGGTATACTAACAGAATCCCCAGACTATCCCTTGCCTTCAGGCTCAGGCATATACACTCAAAGTGGTCTGTTTTCCGGACAGGAATCCTGGTCAGTATAAGATTGTCTTTGTAAACCAAGGCTACTCTGCCCCCCGCCCACTTCCCCTTACCTGCTCACTGACAGAGTATCCAGCTGGCAAGGCAGTTATGATTTCTTGGGCCCAGAATATAGGTCACATAATACAGTTGGACTCCTGGGAGCAGAGCTGGAAAAAGACGAACAAATTTACTGTGGCCCAGAACTTAAAAGAGAACTATTATAAGATTTTCTTTAGATGGTGTTTAACACCAGATAAACTACAAAAGATGTACAAAACAGGTACTGGGCTATGTTGGAAATGTGCGAAAGAAGTGGGCACGGTATATCATATGCTGTGGACTTGTCCTAAGGCAAAGAAATATTGGTCTGATATACATAATGAGATATGTAAAATATTGAAGGTGAGGGTTCCTATGACTCCTGTAATGTACTTGTTGAATATGATAGATATTGTTGATAATACGGTTAGAAAGAAATATTGGAGGATAGTACTGTATATGATAACAACAGCACGTATTGAATATGCAAAGCTATGGAAAATACAGGAAATCCCTACAGTTGAACAATGGTGGGGGACTTTTTTGGAGAATAAAAATGCTGATATAGTATCACAGAGACTGAAAGGGAAAACAGATGATGAAATTCAGAAAGAATGGCAAATAGCTGAGTCGGGTGGGGAGGAGAGTCTAAGAAGTCAGTGATTCATGGTATTATGTAGAAAGTTAAATGTATGGAGTTATATTGATATCATGAAGCTTGATAAAGAAAATGAAGTGCAATGTACCTACATAATATATGGAAATGCAGTACTAGGTGAAATGTCAAGAAGAATGGCATTGAAGATGGACTCAAGATCAGCAAGGAAGAATCAAGAAATATTGCATGTGACTTAACAATAAGAAAATGTTTGTTTTATTTTTTTTGAAAACTTAATAAAATGGTTAAAAAAAAAAGTAAACAAATTATGTCCAATTTTTGTTTTTCCAGATGATGGAATATTTGTCTCCTTTTATATTCCAAATTAAATCATTTAATATTCCAAGAGTATATTTTTAGCCCCATTTTTACAGTTTTATATATTAATTCTATATAATCTAATCGAGTTGTTACTGTAATCTCTCTCCCGCACACTCTCCTTCTTCTTCCGTTTCTTGTTCTGATTCTTGTAATTGTGTTGCTGCCTCTTCACCTTCTTCTCTTCGCTCCTGTGTTGTCTCTTCAGTTTCCATCTTCCATTTATACTTTCATGGATGTTTTAGTTTGTAAAGTTTTAATATAATTTTACACGGATGAAGTTGCAAAGCCTGAGAAGAGCAATTGATGACAGGGGCTCTTAGAGGTATCTCATTTGAAATTGGAAAGTAGGATCAATTTGGAAGTGGAGAAACACATTTTCATTAACGAATTTCAACTGTACCCCAACAGACATCAGACTGGTGAATGGTCCAAATAGTTGTTCTGGAAGAGTTGAGGTGCTGCACAACCAGACATGGGGGACAGTGTGTGATGACGGCTGGGATCTGAACAGTGCCCACATTGTGTGCAGGGAATTTGGTTGTGGGGATGCCTTCTCAGCACCAGGAGGAGCTCATTTTGGAAGAGGAACTGGGCCCATCTGGCAATATGAGGCTATATGTGAAGGAACAGAATCTTTCTTTGGTCGTTGTCCCTTGAAAGCTCATTCAAAACACAACTGCAGCCATGAAGACGATGCTGGTGTTGTGTGCAAAGGTAAGAGTCTTATTTATTACCTTAGAAGCTGCTATATAGTATGGAATTATTTGGTTCCTCTCTGTTCCTCTGTCTTTGCAACTCCCTCTGATGATGCTACATTGCTTGCTTTTATTCTGTTCTTTATTGGCAGCCACCATCCTAAAAAGTGGGGGAGCACACCATTGCATATTCATTACAGGTTAATCCAGGGTTCATCCAAAGGGCCATTTGGCCATCTGAGTTCATAGTGAGTGGAGAGGCATTGCCCAGTTAGAAATTGAAGGTCAGCCTTTAAGAGAAGAAAACCCAAGCTATTTCAAGAATGAGTTTGGATGCAAAACCATGACTATGTAGAGGAAACTAGAACATGAAGAACTGGAAACTCTCCAGACCTCCAGAGCCTTTTTTCTTTTCTGTACGAACCCCAAAAGAGGGGACTGAAAGAAGGTTCTGGGGTGTGGCAGAAGTCATTCCCTTTATCTGTACTCACTTTCTCCTCCCTGCCCAAATCCCACAAAGATGAAGGGAAGAAGGTTGAGGTCTGTTAAAAGTCCCTTTCTCCAGGCCCTGTTGTCCACCAGGAACCAGGGATACATTACTCTAATGATGATGATGATGACAATGATGATAAAATAGTAGTAGTAGTAGTAGTAGTAGTAGTTGTAATGATGATGATGATGATGATGATGATGATGATGATGATGATGATATAATTTGTTACCCACTTCTCCTCAAAACTTGAGGAGGGATACAACAGAAGTTAAAATACAATTAAAATACATATCACAGAAGGACACAGAATGTATGCCTAGTACGGATGTAAACAGTTGACTATTTCATTCTTGCAAGTGCGGAAGAAATCTTACACTAGCTCTCCAGCAGAAAATAAGTCTTCCACTGCAGCATTCTAAAAGCCTGTGGAATAAATATTCTAACTAGAAAAAACAACAATATTTTTTGTGAGCAAAGCACCCATTTTCTGCCTAGAAGATAGGTTTTCTATGCAGGAACAGTGACCATTTCCGCACTACGCTGTGATAGTGTTCTTATTACACTTTCAACATCCTGTGGAATTCTAGGGCTTGCAGTTTACAGAGAGAAATTTAGAATTCTCAGCCAGAGAGCTCTTTGGCCTCAGAAAACTACAAACATCAGCATTCTACAGGATGTTGAAAGTGGAACAATAGCACTGTAACAGCATAGCGAAGAAATGGCCAGCATTTACTATGCCAAAAATTGGGCAGGCAGAGTTTGCACAAAGCAGTGTTTTCCTCCACAGAATGACTTCTTCACAACACACTGAGATTTTTGAACAACAGGAGAAAGTAACATAAAATTGTCATTGGGACATTATTCTTCCTGATTGCCAGGAAAGCTGTTTAAATGCTTTAAATGCATAAAGATGAGTTCTCCCCCATCTCTAATATCTAGTGTTATTGTGGCAGTTCTGCTTAGTTTTCTATGATATCTCTCTGTCTAATGCTCATATATTCAAGTGAGGCATTAGCGGCAGTCTTTTTTCCCCTGTAGTCATAACTCTCTAAGCAAATTTCATCATCATATCATGCCTTTCATGTAGAACTATTCCTAAAGTGTACTGTGCCTCCTGTGCCCTTACTGCCATGGTGAAAACAAATTAAGCAGAGAGGGAAAGAAAGAGGAGGGAAGTTTCTGCTGCTGTCAGTTTGGAGACCCCAGACCCACTCTAAGGTGTCAATGAATCTTCATCAGTCCACCAAAGGATGAAAGAATGCATGTTTCTGCCCAACTACCCAGCAAAACCCTAAGCAGAAACCCAAGACAATCAACCAAGATTACTGTGGGAGTGTAGGTAGGGTGCCTGGATCCCTGAACTCCTTGGTCGTTGATTCCACAATGGCCACCTGCTGTCTTGTTTGTCCTCAGGATGAAGGGGTCCCATGGCTTGGAACGGATGAGTGAGAGAATGAGGTGAGAAGGTGTAGAGCAATGAATTGATTTTCACCTCTCTAAAACCAACAGAGACCAGACTGGTGAATGGTCCAAATCTTTGCTCTGGAAGAGTTGAAGTGTTTCATGACCAAGCATGGGAGTCTGTGTGTGATTATTACTGGCATTTGAATGAGGCCCAAGTCGTATGCAGGGAACTTGAATGTGGAGGAGCCCTGTCAGCCATAAGAGAAGCTCACTTTGGGAGAGGACAAGTGCGAAAATCCGTCGTAGTATCTGAGTTCAAATGTTTGGGGACAGAAGCTACCCTCAGAGACTGCCACTCTTCTAGAACTACATGTTTTTCTGCTGCTGGTGTCGTCTGCTCAGGTAATGGATGAAAATGAAAGGTACCTCGATAATTCAATTCTGGCTTTATTTTCCCATGCCCAGCAGGAGATTTGAAAATTAGCAGGTCCTGAAAAACAGAGAAACATAGAAGAAATTTCAGATATTTTTTCAGCCACTGCAGTGGTTTGTTATGACCCCTGTTAAGACCTGAAGGTGGCAGCAATGGAAATGTGTTCCTATTCTACTTCATCCTTTTCAACCCCACAATCAGGAACTTTCACAGCTTCCCACACTCCCTCATATGTTCTTTGCTAGGAACTGTGGAGAACTGGAAAAGCTACCTGTGAAGCATCTAAGATTACAAAAAGGTTGATATCCAGCTGAATCACTGCATCCTTTCAGCCTCTCGTTGTCACACTTACAGAATCATAGTGCTATGATTCCACTTTAACTTCCATGGCTCTATCCTATGAAATTCGAGGATTTTCAGTATAGGGAAGGGGGTATTTAGAATTCTCAGCAGATTGCTATAATGCCTTCCCAAACTACACACCCCAGGATTCTACATGACACCTAAAGCGGGATAATAGTGCTCCTAGTGTGCAAAGTCCCTGATCTGCAAAAATCAGTGGTAGAGACCATGATTTGCATGGAGGATCTGGGGATCCTAAGTTCAAGCCACAGCACCTCCAGTTTAAAATATTATCTGAAAAGCCCACTATTCTCTCTCTCAATCCTATATTAATAATGAATATTTATAGAAAAAAGAAGTAGGTGATGGTGCACAATGCTAATGAGGGGCAGCAAGAGAGAGATTGAGAGAGAGAGAGGGAGAAGAAGAAGAAGAAGAAGAAGAAGAAGAAGAAGAAGAAGAAGAAGAAGAAGAAGAAGAGGAGGAGGAAGGATCAATTAAAGAAATTTTTAGTATGATTATCCAAGTGCTCAGTCCTGTGGGAGTAATAATAAACACAATAAGGGATTACAAAGGGAGTCAATCGGAGAAACTGAATTGATGGGTTCAAAGCAGAAGAGAAGGGGGAGCCAAAAGAAAAGGAAAAGGATTGGGTTGAGATAAAGCTTTTCACTTAATTATCTAGGCAAAATAGTGTGGGGATAGTGAGGGGCAGAGGCTGTGGGGAACTTGCCAAGACAGCAGGATATGAAGTTGTAGGAGAAAATTTTCTGCTTAATTATCCAACTACCTAGCACTGGGAAATCAGCAATAAATTCACTACAGAAATATTTTAATAGTAGCTTACTGCAAATAATAACATATCATATGGGCTGATATCCTGTTGGTTAGTCCCAACTAGAGTAGACCCATTCAGTCAACTGTGAGTCAACATCTAAGTAAATCCAACTGATTCAATGATTTTGTTCTGCTGAGACTAAAAATAAGATTTAGGACATGTTATATAACAGCATAAAAACATAATAAAATCAATGGAGAGGGAGAGATGAAGAAAGTTACAGTGCAGCCCCATACTCAGAAAGACTCACATGTCAATTCATGGTGATGAGAAACACCAGCCTTACAGGTTTAAAGATCCTGACATTGTGCAACGACCATGGCAGCCTGAGGGCTAAGCAAACTAATCAATTAATAATTTCCGCTCCATTCTGATCTGTTGTGATTGTGGTTGTGTGCCTTCAAGGCATTTCTGACTTCTAGCAACACAAAGGCAAATCTATCATAGGGTTTTCTTGGGAGAATTTGTTCAGAGAGGGTTTGGCTTTGCCTTTCTCTGAGGCTGAGAGAGTATGGCTTACCCAATATCACGCAGCAGGATTCCATGGTCAAGAGGGAATTTGATTCCTGGACTCACACTGTCCCATGCAACATTCAAGCCATGACACCATTCTGGCTCTCTATTCCATTTCATTCTATACCACAACTCATATTTTCTTCCTTTCTATTTTTTTTCACTTTCTCCCCAGTCCCAAATCTTTAATTGCCTTCTCACTCTTCTTTCACTAAGTAAAGCTGTCTAGGAACATAGTCGTGTAAAACAATTCTTCCAGTCCTAATCCTTCCTTTCCTTGGGCTGTCCTGGCTCACTGAATCTGCCAAAACAGCCCCTGCTGTAATTCCAACCATTTTAATTCTTAAAATGGAATGCTACTTTCTGCATCAACCAGGCAGTCAGTGTGTTAGGCCTTGTCCAGAGAAAAATCTCATGGGCTAATAGATTGATGAGCGAATTGACTAGTTATTTCCAAGCTATGGACAGTTTGCAAGCGGAAGGAGCTATCTTCCAATCTTTCCACCTGTAAGTTGGACATCTTTTGCCACTGTTCTGTATCCCATATTGTAAATCTGAAAGGTGGCAAAGGCTTCACAAAGCAGGCATAACGCCACCCAGTCTCATTGTATGCCTGGCAACTTGTTCCTCCTTGGGCCTTGAAAGAATCAAGAGAGCTTTGGAGCATATTCCAAGTACATTTCATTCTTTATAGGTGAAATGCCCTTGAAATGTTCAGGATCAGAATTTGGGGTTTCTAGGGAACAGAATGTGACTGCCAGATCAATATAGGCTGGCAACCTATACAACATACATAGGTGTAAGTGAACCTTATGCCTGTCTCCATCTGTTTTAGGTCATTGTGTCGATTGGTATTCCCTTCCTCTTCTTGCAGTGACTGAAATCCATCTCCTGATCTAATGTGGACCTATTGCAGCTCCTCCATTCACCTTTTTTGCTGCAGCATTGCATTGCTGGCTCATGTTCAACCTACGATCAACAATAATCCCAAGGTCCTTTTCACATGTAGTGCTACTGAGCCAAGTGCCCTCCATCTTGTACCTGGGCTTTTCGCTTTGGTGGCTTCAATGTAGTATTTTGCATTTGTCTCTATGGTCTTTCATTTTGTTAATTTCTGCCCAATATTCTAGTTTATCTAGGTCCTTTTGAATTCTGTTCCTATGTTCCAATGTATTAGCCACCTCTCCCATTTTAAAAGTAAATTTTCTTGAAGAAATTCAAAATACATACCAACAAAACAAAAAAAAGGAACAATTTATAAACAAGAAAAAACAGAGAAAAAGAAAAATACTAAGTTAACAGATAATAAATAATGAATAAAGACAGAAAAAGAAAATAGTGAAGAAAACTAAAGAGAAAAAGAAATGTACATTGGTTTCCAGCTTTCCTAACACAGATTATATATGACTCCATGAAATATCTTCTCTACTTACTAACATCCAGATGCTTCAACTGCTACTTTTCTAAATACATTAAGTGTCAAAACCTCTAGTCGGCATATGACACTCTTTTTCTCACAAAGCCTATTAGACATTCCAAGTTGTTCGAAAAAGTCATTTTTTTTTCTTCTCTTCTCAATATTGTCAATTTATCTTGTCACTTGTAGTAACCTGCCAATAAACCACCTCGAGCTGGGGCTTTACCAGACTTAATATTCTTAATGGCCTCAACAATCTCATTCAATGTAGTAGGTGCATGTGCCATCCATTATTGCAGGTCTGACATCTCTGGCACATCTTGCATATCTAAATATTCATTTCTCTTTATTAATGAGACTTTTGTTTTAATAATTATGTGTAGTCGTGAGGAATGACTTCTGAATATTTGCATTATTGCTTACTATTTCTTTTGTTTTTTTGTTGGGAGCAAGAAAATGAACAAGGAATTGGCAGAGCAGCTGCATGGAGAAGATGGTGAAATTCTTACAGGGAACAAAGAGAAGGCTCAAGTGCTGAACACCAGTCTTCTTCAAAAAAGAATCAGAGCCAGAGTGGTGCAAATAGAGCAAATGATGCAGCGAGGAGACTGCATCCTCAAATAGAGAAAGAAGTTGTCGATTGATGCCAAGCTACTCTAAATGAATTGAAGTTCCCAGAAGCAGATCAGCTTCATCCACTGACGTTACAGAACCCTGAAGATACACTCTTAGACAAGGGGATAACTAATATCCATGGGGGACAGAATTAAGGTTCAAAATTACCTTGGCAGATTGTACAACTAGGCCAAAAGTAACACAAAGAATTTCAAGAGGGACAAATGTAAGCCACTACATGTATGCAGGAAAAATGAAATGTACAAATATGGGATGGGTGACACCTGGGTGGACAAAATGACATCTGAAAAGGATCTAGGGGGTCTTAGTACACCATAAACTAAACTTGAATGAACTGTGTGATGTGGTATTCAAAAAACCCCAGTGCAATTCTAGGTTGCATCAACAAGTGTCAGATGTCCAGCACCCAGACCGGTAGAAGTAATAGGAACAATCTATTCTGCTTTGGTCAGGCCTAACCTGGAATACTGAGTCCTGTTCTGGACACCACAGTTCAAGAACAATATTGATAAACTGGAACGTGTCCATTAAGGATGACCAAGACCAAGTCTGCAAACCAAGCCTCTTGAGGAATGCCCTAGGGAACTGGATTACATTTAGGTTGGAGAAGACAAGATTCAGAGGAGACATGATGGCCATCCTTAAATATAGACAGAGTCATCATATAGAATATGGAATAAGCTTGGTTTCTGATTCTCTAGAGACTAAGGCCATTTCTGCACTGCAGTGTTGTAGTGCTATTATTCCACTTTCAATATCCTATGGAATCCTGGGGTTTGAAGTTTAGGAAGGAGCATTTAGAATTAGCAGCCAGATAGCTCTATGGTCTCAATAAACTACAAACTCCAGAATTCTACAGGATGTTGAAAGTGGAATAATAGCACTATAACAATGTACTGTGGAAATGGTCTAGGATAGAAACATTGTGTTGATATTTCAAGAATAGAGATTTCCCCTACACATACTGAAGAACCTCCACGAGTGAGAACAGTTTGACACTGGAGCAGTCTACCTTAGATGGAGGTGGAGTCTCCTTCATAGGAGGTCTTTAGATAGAGGTTGGAAGGTCATCTTTCAGGAATGCTTTAGCTGTATATTCCTACATGACAAAGATTGGGACTCCACAATTTTGTGACACTGAAGCAGTGGGTCTCTAGGTTTTCATAGAGGGCTTTCTTCCCCTGCTCTAAATGGAGGTGCTACCATTGAACCTAGAGCCTTCTGCATGCAGGACAAGTACTTAAATACTGAGCCATCATTCTCCACAGTGCCTCCAATCACTTTATTTCAGTATGATCCTCAGGTAAAACACTCAACTGTTTACTTGCCATCTTCATTACTTTTACATTGTTATCTAATCTTGGGGAGAGGGGGGGTGTTACATAATTAAGCTATTTTTTTCATCAGAAATCCACCTATGGAATGGCCCAAATTGCTGCTTTGAAGAGTTGCACCATGGCCAGTGGGGTACTGTGTGTAATGCTGGATGGGATTCCCATGATGCCTAAGTTGTGTGCAGGGAGTGGGGCTGTGGAGATGCCTTAAACACAATAAGGGGAGCACACTGTGGTCATGGATCTGGCTCCATCTGGAATAGGAAAAGAAGCATCTGTGAAGGAATGCCCCCAAAGCCCTTGGGGAGAGTTTTTGAATTTGTCAATGAACACAAGGGCATAATTTCAGCACTTCTTTCATTAAAAAAAAAGTCCATAATAGGAAATATGGATAGCACACTAAATATTACACAGATTGAGTTGCAAGACTGAGGAGAGGAGTTGATGGCAGGGGCTCTTAGAGGTATAGAATCATAGAGTTGGAAGAGACCACAGGGGCCATACAGTCCAACCCCCTGCCATGCAAGAACCCATCAAAGCACTCCCAAAAAATGGCCATCCAGCCTCTGCTTAAAAACCTCCAAATAAGGAGACTCCACCACACTCTGAGGCAGCAAATTTCACTGCCAGACAGCTCTGACCATCAGGAAGTTCTTCCTGAAGTTCAGATGGAATCTTCTTTCCTGCAGCTTGAATCCATTGCTCCTTTTCCTAGTCTGGAGCAGTGGAAAACAAACCCACTCCCTCCTTGACATGACATCCCTTCAAATATTTAAATATGGCTATCATGTCTCCTCTTAACCTTCTCTTCTACAGACTAAACATACCCAGCTCTCTAAGCCACTCCTCATAGGGCATGGCTTCCAGACCCTTTTTCATTTTGATCACCCTCCTCTGGACATACTCCAGCTTGCCAATATCCTCCTTGAATTGAGGTGCCCAGAACTGGACACAGTATTTCAAATGAGGCCTAACCAAAGCAGAATAGAGTGGTACCATTACCTCCCTCAATCTAGAGACCATACTCCTGTTGATGCAACCAAGAATCATGTTGGCTTTCTTGGCTGTGGCATCACACTGCTGAGTCATGTTCAGCTTAACAACCCCTCCCAATTTAGTGTCATCTGAAAATTTGATCAGCGTGCCCTCTACTCCTTCATCTAAGTTATTGATGAAGATGTTGTATAGCACTGGACCCAGGACAGAACCCTGTGGCACCCCACTAGTTGCTTCTATCCAGGATGAAAAGCAACTATTGGTGAGCACCCTTTGAGTTCAGTCAGTCAACCAATTACAAATCCATCTAACAGTAGCCCTATCCAGCAAACATTTTAGTAGCTTCTTTGCAAGAATGTCATGGGGAACTTTGTCAAAGGCCTTACTGAAATCAAGATATGCTACATCCACAGCATTGCCTTCATCTATCAAGCTTGTAACTCTATTGTAAAAAGAGATAGATTAGTCTGGCATGACTTGATTTTGAGAAACCCATGTTGACGTTCAGTGATTACAGCATTGCTTTCTAAGTAATTACAAACTGAATGTTTAATTATCTGTCCTAGGATGTTTCCTGGTGTTGACGTTAGGCTGACTGAGTGATAATTATTTGGGTCCTCTTTTTTTCCCCTTCTTGAAGATGGGGACAACATTTGCCCTCCTCCAGTCTGCTGGGACTTCTTCTGTTCTCCAAGAGTTCTGAAAAATTATTGCAAGTGGTTCAGAAATGACTTCTGCCAGTTCTTTTACTATCTTTGGATGTAATTCATCTGGCTCTGCAGACTTGAATTCATCTAGTTTAGCCAGGTGTTCCTGTACTACTTCTCTACTTATTCTGTACAGCATTTCCCCCCTTCTTCCCCTGCTCCCCACCCTCCGCATTGAGCACTTTTTTTTGGCGGGGGGGCAGAATTGAGGCAAAGAAAGTGTTGAGTAGTTCTGCCTTTTCTCTTCCTCCCATTAGTAATTGCCATCTTCTCCATACAGGGACCCTGTCATTTCCTTGTTTTTCCTTTCGCTGCGGACATATCTTAAAAAACCCTTTTTATTGTATTTGATGTCTCTGGCAAGCCTGAGTTCATTCTGCACTTTAGCTTTTCTGACCTTCTCCCTATATATCCTGGCTATTTGCTTGAATTCCTCTTTGGTGATTTTGTCATTCTTCTATTTCCTGTACATGTTCTTTTAACACTTAGCTCAGCTGAGAGTTCTTTATCAACCATTCCCATTTCTTTAGACACCTGCCATTTTCCCTCCTTATTGGCACAGTTCTAAATTGTGCCTTCAGTATCACACTTTTAAGAAATTCCCATCTGCCATGAACACCTTTTTCTTTCCGTATTCTTGACCATGGAATTTCAGCAAGTAACTCCCTAAATTTACGGAAATTAGCTTTTTAAAGGTCTAGAATGCATGTCTGGCTACACTTGGCTTCTCCTTCCCACTGAATGAAAAATTCCAATAAAGCGTGGTCACTCCTCCCTAAGGATCCCATCACTTCCACCTCATCAATAAGGTCATCCCTGTTAGTTAGGATCAGATCTAAAATAGTTCATCTCCTTGTCGACTCTTCCTGCTCACATGAAACAGGAAATTAGGATGAATCGGGGCCCTTTTCGCATGGCATTTCTGATGCAAAAGGGCCCCTTGAGCATTGTGCACATGTGAGGAGCGGTCTACGCAACGCACTCACATTTGCGCGACACTCAAGGGCCTGACACGGACCACACACGCATTTCTTTTATTTTCAGCTTGAAGCCAAAAATGCTGTGCAGTTGCGCATCGCTCCAGGCCCCCGCGCGCACTTACCTGGCATGCGGAGCCTCGGGAGCCGGGCCGGTCATGCTTCCTATCCAGTGCAGGCTGGGAGAGGTCCCAGGCTGCACTGCGAAAAGAAGAGGTGGGGCTCTCGTGCGAGCAGGAAGCTCGTGTGGAGCTGAACAAGCAGGGAAGGGAGAGGGCTGCTTGTGCCAGCCTTGCACCCCAGCACCGCGAAAGGGTAAGGTGCGAAAAGGGTCTGGGAAGGGGAGAAACAGACTTTCATGAACTAATTTTGACCCTTAAAACCCAACAGATATCAGACTGATGAACGGTCCAAATCGTTGTTCCGGAAGAGTTGAGGTGCTCAACAACCAGACGTGGGGGACAGTATGTGATGATGGTTGGGACCTAAACAGTGCCCACGTTGTGTGTAGGGAACTTGGTTGTGGATATGCCTTCTCAGCACCAGGAGGAGCTCATTTTGGAAGAGGAACTGGGCCCATCTTGCAATATGAGACTGGGTGTGAAGGAACAGAATCTTTGTTTAGCCGTTGTCCCTTGAAAGCTCATGGGAAACACAGTTGCAGCCATGAAGATGATGCTGGTGTTGTGTGCAAAGGTAAGAGCCTGATTTATTTCCTTAGAAGCTGCTATAAAGTATGGAATTACTTGGTTCCTCTCTGTTCTTTGTGACTCTCTCTGATGATGCTACATTGCTTGCTTTTATTTTGTTCTTTTTTGACGACAGTCCTAAAAAGTGTGTAATAGTATCATTGCATGTTCATTGCAGGTTAATGTGGGGTTCATCCAAAGGGCCATTTAGCCAATTGAGTTCACAGTGAGTGGGATGGGTATTGTCCAGTTAGGATTTGAAGGTCAGCCTGTAAGAGAAGGAAACACAAGCTATTTCAAGAATGAGTTTGGATGCAAAGCAATGACTATGCAGGGGAAACTAGAACATAAAGAACTGGAAATTTTCCAGACCTCTGGAGCTTTTTTTCTCTTCTGTATTAACCCCAAAAGAGGAAGGAAGGAAGAAAAAAAGTTCTGGGGTGTGGCAGAAGTCATTCCCTTTATCTGTACTTGCTTTCTCTCCACCCCACTTGGTAAATCCCCTAAAGATGAAGGGAAGAAGGATGAGGCCTGCTAAAAGTCACTTGCTCCAGGCTTTGTTGTCCAGCAGGAATCAGAAATACATTACTTATATCAAGGAAGGACACAGAATGTATGCCTACTATGGATGTAAGCACTTGACTATTTCATTCTTGCATGTGAACAAGAACTCTTATGCTAGCTCTCCTACCACTCCAGCAGAGAAGAAATCTTCCACTGCAGAACTGTGCTATTACTCCAAAATGTGGGTACTCAGGGGTCTCCCTGAGATGCCAGTGCCTCTGTGAATGGTTGTGAATATTAGCTCAAAGAGAAGGCCTGAGAGATGGGGTTACCTGACAAGATATTTCATACCTATGTTTACTGGTACTAGTGCAGGGATGAACCAGCCAGAGATTGAAAAGTAAGTTTAAAATCTGTTTTAATCAGTGAATTACAATCGCACACATAAGATCCAAGCAGTCACACAATCACACAAAGCTAACTGAAGGAAAAGAGAGGAACGTTTGGACAGTGAGAGTTTAGGACAAAGTGGGCAATATTTACCAATCCAGAGGAGAAGCAAAGAGTGATGTGGCTTAGATGCAGAGTCTAAGGACAGTATACAACCAGAAATCAGAATGGCAGAGTAATGATCAGCAACAATGTACTGCAAGCTAACTAGCCAAAGACTTGAGTTTAAATACACTATTCCTGCCGGGAGCACAAAGGTGTTAATGACTCTCCAGCAGCATAAACAATGGGGCCTGGAATGGTGTGATGGTGTTAGCATTAGATGACAAAGGGCTTATGGTAGCCATGATAGCTCACTGCTTGGGGAGCAGGTTTGTGGACAGTGGGCAGATTCCAAGGGTCAGAGAGAGAAGGAATAAGACAATCAACCATCCTATGGGACCATTACAGACACTATTGTCTCTAAAGGGTAAGTCATCGAATTTCCTGGCTACAAGCTGGCTATGGTTTGGAAGGCTTCCTTGACTTAGTTTTCACAACGCATCTGCTCGGCCAGCTTTCCTCTCACCAGCACAGCCTTGCAGCCATAAGCAGGGTATAATTGATATTTTATGGCAATTTCGATATGTGCCAAATAAATCGTATCACAGAATGGGGGTGTACAGTCCTCTAACAGTGGAAGAAATATTCTAACTAGAAAAACATCAATACTTTTTTTTTTTTTTAAAAAATACACATTTTCTGCATAGGAAATATTTTTCTTATGAAGGAACAGTATTTTCTATGCTGAAAATTGGGAAGGAAGAGGTTGCAGAAGGTAGTGTTTTGCTCCACAGAATAACTTCTCTGCAGCACATCAAGATTTCAAATAACAGGAGAAAATAACACCAAATTATCACTGGAACATTATTCTTTCTGACTGTCAAGAAAACTGTTTTTTAAGCTGTAAATGCATAAAGATGAGTGCTTCCCCCATCTGTAATATCTGGTGTTTTGTGCCAGTTCTGCTTAGTTTTCTATTATATCTCTCTGTCTCATGCTCATATGTCCTAGTGAGGCATTAGTAGCAGTTTTTTTCCTCTAGTAATAACTCTCTAAGCAGATTTCATCATCATATTATGCCTTTCATGTAGAACTATTCCTAAAGTGTATTGTGCCTCCTATGTTCCCTTACTGTCGTGGTGAAAACAAATTAAGCAGAGAGAGAAAGAAAAAGAGGGACGCTTCTGCTACTGTCAATTTGGAGGCCTTAGACCCCCTCTAAGGTGTCAATGAATCTTCATCAGTCCACCAAAGAAAGAAAGAATGCACATTTCTGTCCAACTACTCAGCAAAACCCTTTGTCCCTTAGTAGAAACTGAAGGCAACCAATGGATATTAATGTGAGAGCATAGGTGAGGTGCCTGGACCCTTGAACTCCTTGGACATTGATTCCGCAACGGCCACGTGTTGTCTTGCTTATCCTCAGGATGAAGGGGTCTTTCTTATGGCTTGGAATGGATGAGTGAGAGAATGAGATGAGGAGCAATGAATTGATTTTCACCCTTCTAAAACCAACAGAGACCAGATTGGTCAATGGTCCAAATCCTTGCTCTGGGAGAGTTGAAGTCTTCCGCAACCGGACTTGGGGTACCGTGTGTGATGATGGCTGGGACTTGAAGCGTGCTCAAGTTGTGTGCAGGGAACTTGAATGTGGAGGAGCCCTGTCAGCTCCAAGAGAAGCTCACTTTGGGAGAGGAAAGGAGGATGATCCCATCTGGCTAGATGAGGTCAAATGTTTGGGAACAGAAGCTACCCTGAGAGACTGCAACTCTTCTCCAAAACAACATGATTGCAGTCATGGAGAAGATGCTGGTGTTGTCTGCTCAGGTAATGGATAAAAATGAAAGGTATCTTGATAAATAAGTTCTGGTTTTATTTTCCCATGCCCAGCAAGAGATTAGTATGTCCTGAAAAACAGAGAAACATGGAAGAAATTTCAGTCAATTTTTCAGCAGCTGCAGGGGTAGGTTATGACATATTTCCTATTAAGATCTGAAGGCAGCAGAGATGGAAATATTTTCCTGTTCTACTTCATACTTTCCATTCTGTCAGGACTAATAGTAAGATTTAGGCCCTATTATACAATAGTACAAGAAATCACAATAAAATCAACTGAGGGTGAGAAATGAAGAAAATCACAATGCAGTCCCATACCAACAAAGACACACATGCTAACTGATGGTGGTGAGAAATTTACACCTTTTGGAAATTTACTCTAAAAGAGATTTTCCTAATGGTTTCACAGGTGCATTTAACAATTTACATCACAAAGTATTTTCTGTGGACTACAGGTTTTGTCCAACTTTTCCTGACAGAAATTATTCACCGTATTCCACTGTGATGGCACCTTTTACATGCAACTTCTGTCTGTGTTCTCTAATTAGGAAAATAGGTCATCTCAATTACGTGTTCTATAAAATGCAAAGAGTGAAAGCGCTGGTCACTGAAATTCATGCTGAAAGGTGAGAAACACCAGGCTTTCAGACCTCAGATTTCTCACATTGTGTAACGACCATGGTAGCGAGCGGTTGAATTAGACTAACCAGTTAATACCGCCACTCCGTTCTGTTCTATTGTTGTCATTATTGTTGTGTTCCTTCAAGTCATTTCTGACATTTCCTCCAATCCTAGACTTTCCTTTCCTTATGTCTTTGAAAGGTAGCAAAGGCTTTACAGAGCAGGTATAACATCAGCAATGTCTCCTTGTATTCCTGACTCCTTCCCCTTCTTTGGGTCATGAAATAATCAAAAGAGCCTTGGAGCATATCCAGAGTACATTTCATTCTCTATAGGTGAAATACCCTTGAAATATTCAGGATTCGAATCTGGGGTTTCTAGGGAACACAGTATGACTGTCAGATCAACATAGAGTAGCAACGTGTTAGAGGCCTCCTAACCCACTATAGACCTGCTGGATGACCATTCCATGTCTGGAGAAGAGAGGGGAGGGGAATTGTGGAAGAATCTGGCTATGTCCCTGTAGGAGGACCCCATGGATATCAGCAGATAATGTAATTCATTCATGTCTGGCTACAAGGACATAGCCAGATGGTTCTGCAATCCTCTCCCTCTGCTCTCTACCAGTCATAAAATGACCATGGGGAGGTGCTCTGGCCACACTATGGTTTGTTCAGCTTCTGGTATTTAGTTTAACATAGCATAGTTCAGCATGCAGGTCTTCTATTCTATGTTGGACCTTACAGGAGAGAAACCATAAATGCCATTTCTTCTTTCTAATGCAAAGGAAACATGAAAATAGTTGAGTAGGGTGATAGGAGTTGAGATCAGATTCTAAACTCTGTTTCACCCATCTGATCCAAGGTCACAACCAAACAGCTATGCCCACCATGAACCTGTGTCCATGTTTAACTCTTTTTCTCTTCACAGGCATCCGTTTAGAGAATGGCACAAGTAAGTGCTCAGGGAGGGTTGAAGTCTTTCAGAATGAGATCTGGGGGACCATTTGTGATGCTGGATGGGATCTACAAGATGCCCAGGTTGTGTGCAGGGAACTAGGCTGTGGGAATGCTTCTACAGCCCTAGGTGGAGCTCGGTATGGCCAAGGATCTGGTCCCATCTGGTTGGAGGGAGCAAACTGTACAGGAGAAGAAGCTTCCCTAAGGAAATGCCCCCAAAGTCCCTGGGGAATCCATACCTGTAACCACAGTCAGGATGCAAGCGTGGAGTGCTCAGGTAAGTGGTTTTTTGTCAGCATCAGGATCAAGTCTCCAAGAGCATTAAGACCAAGCTTTCATTTATTTTAATTAATTCATCTTATTAAAATGAGCTAGAGAAAATGTTTTGCATCCAATAAGGGGGAAAATGAAGAAGACAATTCTTTACTATTAAAGCCAGAAATACTCAAACAAACAAGGAATGCTGCTTTTTTTTCCTATTAGCATCACTTCCCAGAAAAGTGAAAGGAAATATGTAGTCCCCTGCAACTGTGTTCTTTCTTGCCAGCAAGTTGCCAAAACTCATTGCACTGAAGCTGCCCAAAGTGTTTTTGATGGAACACTTTGGAAAGGAGTTCCTGGCTATGAAGGAAGAACATCTTCCATGGCAACAGAACAGTCTCCCAACCTTCCCTTCCATCCTTTTGTTTATAGTAGAAAACATTTTTAGCCTCCCACTGAAACATATGAAATAGCTCTCAAATGAAGAGACACAGATGCTTTTACACAATACTGGTGAATATTGGCCTGATCTGGCACCTGGCTTTCTATATGGGTAATATTCTATTGATGCAGAAAGAACAGAAATGTAACTCCAGCATGTGATATTTGCGTAGTAATATGGCAAAATAGTGCATGAGTATGATAGCAGAAATTATTTGTGTGTGTGTGTGTGTGTGTGTGTGTGTGTGCTGATGGGGCCATTTTAGTAGAAGATATAGGCTGAGTATTGACTCTACAGAGGAAGCCAGGAATGCATTTGCTCAGGTTTCCACAGTGGACCTCCTATAGAGTGACCTCTGCAGAACTGTAAGAAATCTCTGGAAGGCTAAATGAAGATTATTACAATGATAATAAGGTGCCAACTTTGTTTCTGAGAGGCCAGAAACACAACATGCTTTCAGTACTAAAACAAAGATAAAAGCTGAGGATCACCACAGAAGATAAACATGGACTATAGTACCAGTATACATGGGGGAAAATAATACAGACTATTGTACAAATAGACCCAAATCCAGTTTGCAGAATAGACCCACTGAGTCTCTTGGACTTAAGAAAGTAAGCACATAACTTAGCAGCCACCAGCTGATTAAAGCAGTGTATTCTCCTTTGGATAAACCATGGGATTTGGGCCCTATAGAATAGTTATGGGCAATCTCGGTTTTTACCTGGCAGCCAATATTTGACTGATTCATCCTTTTCCTGATTTATTTTTTCCAGCTATTGAACCTGTTGCCTCTGCTGAGAGCAGCATTCATCTGGGAGTGGCTGGCGCGGTCTTCTTTGTTTTAGTGCTTATCGTGGCTGAGGCTGTGTACAGCAGGAGGAGGAGGAGAAGGCCAAGGAGGAAGAGAAGAAGAGAGCTTTAACTAGTCTTCTTGACTCAGGTGTTCGCAAGGCCAAGACCTCTATGCAAAGCAAAATCAAGAAAGTCAGATCCTTTGCCGCTTTCCGCTGCCACTTGCATCCTGATCTTTATGATTTTCCCCAGATCCAAGTGGACATTGTCAAATGTTACCGTCCAAAAATAATTTTACAAATCCATCTGTGGAATGATATATGAAGCACTACCTGACTGCTACAAAATATAAATGAAAATTGGAAGGGTAGATGTTTATAATTTTTTGGATACATCCCTTCCAAGCAGCTTTTCAGAATGCAAATCTTTTCATTTTCTCACCGCCAGGTGAATCATAAGAGTTTTGTTTTGTTTGTTTGTTTTAAAAAAAACCCCACACACATTTTTTTTCCTGATTCTATTTCAAGTGTTTTGGGGAAAAAACTAATTGTCACAGAAAAAAAACTTTTTTTTCCTTCTTTTTGGTGGGTGGAATTATGGTGTGTGCACAAGAGCCCTATGGCTCTAGCTTTTCCACTCTCATTCCAAGATGCACAATCTCACAACAGCATCATTTTTTTTTTTTTGATGTGGTGCTTGTGCATTATGGAGTCCTATTTTGCCAACAGAGTAGACTGTAAAGTAAAATGAAGAAAGTCAGTTCCCTTTCCTTTGGAGGCGTTATCGGTTTTGTTCATGCTGAGCCATGGTTAGAATGGCAACAAAAAATATTTTTCCCCCTGGGGCTAGAAATAGCCTCATGAGAATGCTTGCTATCAATTGTATATATTCAGCTACCCAAAAAGTTCTTCTTTCTTTCCTTGGACCTAGATACTTCCAGATAGCCTTTGAGCTGCCAGGGAACATGTTCTATCCTCATCTTCATCTGCTCTGACTCAGGATATCAGAAAGTTACTCTGAAAAACTGATTATACTCCAGCTCCCATAAACCCACCTGTGTAGTGCTGTATGAAGCACTACCTGACTACTGCAAAATATAAATGGAAATTGGAAGCATGCAGAGCAGGTGTTAATGATGGGAGTGAGATTCTCTGAATAAGTCCCTTCCATGCAAGTCTTTGGGATCTTTACTTATTTTATTTTTGCATGCAGCAGCAAAAACAGTAAAGTGATACCTCTTCTCACTGCTGGGTGAGTCCATCTGTTTTTATTCCAGGACTTTTTTTGGGGGAAAATTGACACAGAAAAACCTCACAATATTTGGAGGGAAATTATGGTGTACACAGAAAAGCCCAAAGCACTAGTTTTTTGACCTTTGCTAAAAGATGAATAATCTCACAACATCTGGCAATTTTTTGGATGCAGTGCTTATTTGAGAAGCCCTATTTTGCAAAAACCATAAAAATGTGTGAATATTCTTGTCTTCTGTATTGACAGATGACAAGGAGTATCCAAAGCAGAGTTACTCTCAAGTAGCGTCTTCCTCCAATGAGCAGTTTTCCCCCTTGGGTGTGGTTCCCAGCCACTCTTGCTTCTCCCAGCCAATGGCATTGTCAAAAACCATCAGTTCGTTGCTTGTAAGGCATATTTCCTCCTCTTTTCTTTCCTTGCTGTCACAATCCTGTGATTACTCCCTATCCGAACTTCTTGCCTCCTCCACTGAGCCAGCAGCCTTCAATTTAAGAGTCTTTTCTAAAAATGAATGGCTCAGCTTTTAAATTCAATTTCGTCATAGCTACCAACAACGTTATCATGTGTTGGCTAACTGGCTTCCCAGGAAGACACTCAAGAGTGCAGGAGCAGGGTTTTTTGGGGGGTGGTATTGAGGTAGCAATAGCATAGCAATGGGTAAAAGTTCTCAGGAGTGAGGTACATCACCACAAACAGCTTTGATTGGTGAAGATCATAAATGTCACCTCGTGTCCTCCCAATTTCCCACCTCGTTCCCAGGTGCTTTTGGATGTTTACATACTTTGTTCTTCGTTGACCCTCAACATTCTTTTTGCTCTTATCTGGCCCTGCTGGTTATTCTCACAGCGCTCCCCTGGGATCGTGCATTCAAATTACTTGGGCACTTGGAAGTCTTTGATCACATACAACAATACAACATGCATAGAGCACGCAATACCACATATAACAATTGGGTTTCAATATACTTTTGCAAGCCTATTAACGTGCAAGATATTGTTACAAGGAGTCATTAGCATTTGTTATATTGTTGCCATCATGCAATCTATTTCTAGAAGCTAGCAAAGCATGGGGTTTTCCCCTGTAATACCATGCAGGAGCTGAGCCTCCTAACAAATATGGAAATAGATTGAACTTGTCTCTTCATACACACAGCCATTATGGGAAGCTACTTATGCATTATTCTTTCCTTTTTTCCAGTCTAGGTTACAGTGTATTTCCTCACTAGCAGAAAAATCCCACAGGTCTTATTGTGCTTTAGTGAGAAATCAGAATAGCTTTCACATTTGGCGCATAAAGAGTGCTTTGGTGGTCCACAATCCTGGGGTTGTGAAGGCATTTTAGGTCAGAAAAAAAATCATCCCCTAAAAAAGATGATAGAATAATAGAATTGGAAGAGACCACAGGGGCCATCCAGTCCAACCCCATCCTGCCATATAGGAAAACACCATCAAAATATTCCCGATAGATGGCCATCCAGCCTCTGTTTAAAAACCTCCAAAGAAAGGGACTCTACTACACTCCAACCCAGTGTATTCTACTGTCAGACTTCTCTTACTATCAGAAAGTTCTTCCTAATGTTTAGATGGAATCTCATTTCCCAAAAGTTTGAATCCATTTTGTGTGCCCTACTCTCATAAGCAGCAGAAAACAGACTTGATCCATCCTCCATATGACATCCTTTCAAATATTTAAGCATGGAGACCATGTCACCTCTTAAGCTTCTCTTCTCCATGCTAAAGATACACAACTCCCTAAACCACTCTTCACAAGACATATTTTCCAGGCATAAAACAGATTTATGCTCTCATTTAAGTGTGCAATAACAGTAGACCTAAAAGACTCAAAAGTAAAAATAATAATTAAAAAAATGTCACAATACAACATAGATACATGAAGTGCACAAAAGATGCAGATGGTGGGGAACAAAATGGCACTGCAGTTTTGAGCACTGAATCTTTCCCAGTATTGATGTCAGGCTGATGGGGCAGTAATTGTCTGGTTCTTTTTTCCCCCCTTTTTGAAGGTGGGTACAATATTTGTCCTACCCAGTCTGCTGGGACTTCTCCTGTTCTCTAGGAATTCTCAAAGATTATTCCCAGGGGTTGTGAGATTACATCTACCACTTTTGTTTTGTTTTTAAAATACCATTGGATGTAGTTCACCTGGCCCTGGAGACTTGAACACATTTAGAGTAGTCAGGTATTCTTGTATTACTTCTTTATCTATGCTATGCTGCATTTCCCCTACCACATCATCTGCTCCATGTTCTCCAGGTAGAGCATTGTTTTCCTTTTCAGAGAAGCAATAGCAAATAGCATGTGTATTTCTGTACCGCTTATCAGCTAAGTGTGCTCTCTAAGTGGTTTACAATGTGTTAGCTAATTGCCCCCAACAAGCTGGGTACTCATTTTACTGACCTGCAGAAGGATGGAAGGCTGAGTCAACGTGGAGCCTGGCAGGATTGAACCTTGTGGCTGCAGTACCTGAATTTAACCACTGCACCACCAGGGCTCCCTAGGGCTCCCTGAGTCAAAGAAAGTGTTCAGTAATTCTTCCTTGCTCGCATTTCACCATCCTGTCCACACAGAGGCCCTACCATTTCCTCGTTCTTCCTTTTGCTATGGATATAACAAAAAAAGCCCTTATTCCTTTTAACCTCTCTGACAAGCCTGAGCTCATTCCATGCTTTAGCTTTGCTGACCTTCTCCTTACACTTGCTGGCTATTTGTCTGAATTCCTCTTTGCTGATTTCCTCACAGTGGTAGAGTCGTACAGAGTCTTAGAGAAAATAAGAATATACAAAACATATTTGATTGAAGGTAAATTGATATGTATTGGAGCACCCAGTACTTTGGGAGTAGGAAGTTTCTGACAGGTATTTTTTTCATTTCTTTTTAATTTTCTTTTATTGAAATATCCTCCATCATGATGTAACTTATTTTACTTTTTCTTTTATGTATGTTGATTTAATTTGATATTAGTACTAATTTTTAGAAATTCTTTCTTTTTGTAATAAAACTGTATTTAAAAAAAACCTCTGAAAATTCTTTTACCACCATTATGTAACTCTTTGTGGTGTTCCAAGCTAAAGATTAGCTAATGGCTTTCACTACCTCACCCTTAAAAGCAGTGATAGGTCTACTGGTATCAGGTCTAGCATGACAACAGCATCCAGCATCTGCTGTTTGAAGCACTCTATCTGCATTCGGGAAAGAGTGTCTGCTGTGCTGTGGTCTACTCCAGCTACCTGTAACACTTAAAAGATGATATGATAATACAGACAATATAAATGTTCTAACCAATCTTGTAACTCCAGAAAACCTGGATGACAAAGAATCCTGAAACCAGTCCTAAACCTTTTGTCTAAATAATATGCTGCTTTGCAATTAGGGTGAAGATAATCTATGAAAGTTAATGGCAATTGGCACCTTCAGGTGATGTAGGGCTTTTCCCTGCTATCTTCTTACCCTGGTGCTGCTCTATGTTGATGCCATATTGACCCCTTCATTTGGGATAATTCTGAAAGCAATGGGTTCCTCCACATACTGAACATTCTGGTTGAATTTGCAAGGGTGCAAGGGCACATGCAACCTGAACTCGCGGCACAGCAGATTCTGTTGCTGACCCTGGGAGTCCTAAAGCAGACTCATGTGCTACCTTGGGGCTTCTGCACAATATGGCAGCTCTGAGACTGCTCACCTTGAATTGGTCTTGTAGGTGTTACAATTTGTATCCACAGTTGTGCGTGCATGTGGTCCCATTTGAGGGCAGGGTTAATTACTCACCTCATGCAGAAAATCTCATCATAAAGTAATAAAGCAGAGTTAGAGAAATTACATAGGCAGTTTAATGATATCAGTTAATTGGATTGAAGAAAAGACTCTTCAAGACTGCACTCTGGCAATGACTCCAGTGTATACAAAGAAACCAGCCAAACAATTTGCCCTGGTCCTATCTGTTAAACTACCAGGGAGATCTGGACACAGCCAGGGCTATGACACTGAGATCTGCTTTAAATTCTCCCTTCTCAGAGATTTGTCCCCCTCTCGCTTCCTCTCCCAGTTTATCTCCCTCTATTGCTTTCTCTAAATCTGCACCTTGGCAGATATAGGACAAAGCATGAATCAAATGACTGTGTCACTGATGGTAGCATGTACTCCAATCCAGATGAAAGAGACACTCTATTGAGACTGCTCTTTATTAAAAATATAACCAAATCTTTATTTAACTAACTATCAAGGGAAAAGGTAGTTGGTAAATTAAAGATTAGCAAACAGCACAACACTTGTATATCTAAACTGGCAAACACTCTCTTTCTTCTTTCTCTCACACTGTCAGCTCCAAAACTCCCCCAGTTCTAAAACTCACTCTTAAGAACTCTCTTTCAGTTAAATTTCATTTACTCACTCCCTACATCTAGCCCCTCACTCTGGCTAGCCTAGGTTCCATATTCAACAGACAATCCATTGAAATTCTCTTGGTTGCTAGGGTGGCTCTGTTGCTAAGTCCCACCCCCCACTCAGAGTTTGTCACACTATCCACTCTGCATCTCTTTAACTACTCTCTTTTGTTGTCATCCATCTTCTCTTCATGTTTCCTCTGCAATTCACAAGAAAGCAGAGTGAAGACATCTACATATATTAACCCTTCAATATCTTGTCTCTTGTGGATTAAAGGAGATGGTCACCCAGAGAGATCATCTGCTTATTGTAGGGGATGATCCAGTAATGGACTGTATTATAAGCTCTGCTGGTTGAGGGGACAGCCATGCTAGTGCCACTGTACTAGGGGGATAATTAGGCTATGGAAGTCATTAAGGTTGCACCCATGTCCAAGTGTGTTGTGTAACTGGTTTCAGAATTCACCCCTCCTGAGCTACTTGTGGAACCCTACATTCTAACCTGTCCTGCAGGAGTAGTCCCAGGTCCCCAGGGCTAACTGTAACATCATGCGAACCCAGTGGTATTGTCAGGTGCCTCATCTGGAGCCACTTGCATGTCTGAAATCTCTGCTGCCCTGCCAACACCACTTAGTGAAGCTGCAGGTTCTGAGGGTCCTGCTGACTCATCTTGATACCACTGTTTCTCTAGGACATCGAGACAAGCCAATATTTGTTTAGTGAGTTCATATTAATGGTTGAAGCTACATTTTTGGGACGAGAGGGTGACTGCTTCAAGGGGGCATCAGCCTTCTCTACAGCCTACCCAAAATGGCCACCAAAGTACCACTATGCCACATCTTCTGGTGAGGATGTTATCTTCAGAGGAGGGTACTTTCCTGCTTGCCTGTCTATAAGACTGGCTGAATAATAATCAGGGCCACCAGGCCTCCTAGGCCTGTGTCAACAGGTTAGCAGAGCTCTAAAGATTTCAACAAAGGCCTGCAGGCCTAAAATCATTCATGGAGGCCTGACATCTTACTATCAGCCTTTGGGTTGACAGTGGCCTGCAGGACAAAGAGGTACTTAAGGAGCGAGGGCAAAAGCCCACACAGTGGTGAACAGGCAACTGTAGCTCAATCAAGGCCCAACAATTTAACAGGGGCCTTCTGATCAAATCCAAACATGCAGTGGTGAAAACCTGGCAAGCCCAACAGGGGCCTGTCCCACCAACTTCCCCCAGGAATTCCCAGGTTGACCAAATTCTCTGCTGCTTACACTCACAGCCACCAGCCAAATACCCAGACAGTTAAACCATGGGACTCCTGATCACAGGATGGTGATGTCTAGGGTTCTCATTGTGATACAACCCAATTCTCTTCCCCCAAGACCCCTGACTACCATCAAACTGTTCACTCATCCACTGTGTGTTCATTGCTCTCCATCCTTCATCACTCCCCTTCTCTCCAAAGCTCACCTAGTTCCTCTGTTCACTCACTTGCATGCTCACTCAATTGCTTGCTTGCCAGCTCAAAGCAAGAGAGTGAGTGGAGGGGGTGGCAGCAGCTTATGACCTGCCCTTGACTAAACCCCTCCATACTCTCTGTCATGGCTCAAGCACCATGATGCAAATTAACCTGGCCTCTTCCCTCTGGAGGCCAGCAAAGGTATGTCCCTGCCGTAACGCTGTGCAACACAGTACGGGAGACAGATTCTCAAACGATTCCAGTCTCCTGACTTCTATATCCACATTATGCAACCAAAGTCTTTTAAATCAGACACTATTTTATTTTGGATATTTCCTGCTTTATTCCGTAAGAATGATTTTTTTTTTTACAGTTTGCCTTTCATGTTTCTGTGAACTCACAGACTGAGTGAGTTCTCTTTCATCTCTAGATCTCTGCCATTGCTCAGTAACCCTATCAGTGAGCTCACTTGCTTCCTGCCGAACAGCCTGGGCAGCAGCTGATCTTTGTTTTGAAAGAAAACTAAACCGCTAGATGACACTTTCAGGTATCCAAAAATATGACCAGACCAAGATTTCAGGACACTTCCTTACATGCATCTCTTTCCCCTAGAGTCACACTAACCTAGCAAGCTGTATGAGAGGAAAACCGGATCTGCAAGCCATACTTTCTGGAATTACAGTTGGTCACAATTTGTGGTATCAGATTGTACTTTCCTTGGTATTTTTGCTGATCATTTATAAATATATAACACAGGAAGTAATTATGGCAATCGTGTTTGCCTGCTGTTTTGTCATCTTGCACTTGTCCAGTTCTGACCCTCAGCCCATACTCAGCTGAGGATTGCTCTTGGATTGAGATGTATCTTTGGTCGGTAGATCAGGAATATTAGGTGGCGGGTTCTGCAATTTCAGTACATTCTCAAGCAAGCTTTCAAAGTGCTGTCCTGCTGTGGTGTTAAATCACAAGTACCTCATAGCTCAGGATTTAAAAAAACAAACTATAATCTAAGTCTAGACTATAGACTAAAATTTAGACTCAACTAGAGTTTTCTAGCTGGCACATGGTACCTCCATCTGCATGCTTCTAAACAGACACTCTCACACAGAGATCCTTAGGTTAGTTCCATCTCTATAAACCTTGAGAAGTTTTCTTCCTTTTAATAGCATGCTACATGATATTTTTCATACAGGAATTGAACACAGCACAAGAAGGGTGAAGGGAATTATGACTGGGCCAAATTTAATGTGTGTGTACAAAATCAAAATGAATCTGTTGAGGATCCCCCTACACTTATTAGCTGAACACTAACTTTTTTTGATAGGAATTGCCACAGGACAAGCTGCAACTACTTCAACTCGTTTCCTTGGATTTGTGATAGAGAACCAATAGACTAGGAGAAGCACATAAGCAGCAAAACCTAGGTTGGATAGCATCCAGTAGAATTTAATCACTCCTCTAGAATCTTACTGCTATTCTATCAGGTGTATTTAGATTACGATGAAGATTGCTCTTCCTCTCTGGATTGAGGCTCCCAGCTTGGCTGAACCTGTATGAGATCATCTTTGCAAAAATGTGGACTTTTGTATCCATTTAATATCATGCCATTTGTTTGTTCTGTGAATCTAGACTTAAACAGTTTGTGGTTGGTCAGATGATATACGTGACAGTTTCCATGAGATCAAAAAGAACTGATATTCTGATGATAGGGAAGAGTTGTATTCACGATCAGTGTCAGATTTCAGAAGCTGCGGCCCACCACTGAGATCTCCATTCCTGGAACAATAGAAATGTTTGGCCCCTGAGGACTCTATTGTGCGGTCTTTCAGGATGGAAGTCTCTTTTGGCATCATCTTTCTTGGTGAGTAGCACAGTGTGAAATTAAGTAGGACCAGGGACTATAGAGTAGCAAGGGACAGGGAGACCCCATATAATCTCCTGTTTCTTCAAAGACTTTCCTATAGACTAATGGAATCATGTCCTTTTTCTAGGATGGTGGCTGAGCGGTCAGAGCTGGATACCTGGAGGTGAGCATCCACAGAATATTAGCATTAACAAATGCTAGACTTGGTGTAATACACATTCTGACTTGACATTTGGACTAGGAACGTAAAGGATACTTGCAGTTATTCTTATCCTTGTTCAGAAGGAGTGTATCAATTCCTCAGGAAGATTTTGTACATTTTTGGACTTCTTTTGCCAAAAATATTTGTACAAAGACTTGGGTAATTTTTTTTACCCAATCTCTTCATGCAGAAAACTATGTTTGTGCAAGGACCCTCATCTCTGCCTAAAATGTGCAAATAAATGTTTTGCAACAACAAAACATCACTGAGAAATGCACAAAAGATCTCATCCTTTCAGCTAGTGAGAAGAAATCTTTGCAAAGACCTAAATGCTTGTATGCAGGACTCAGATAAGGCAGTGGTTCTTAACCTTTTATTTACATGGGATCTCCTATAATTTTAATTTATTGCCAGGGCACCCCAAGACTTAAGATGAGACTTAAAAGTTTAAATTTAGATTAAAATATTCAAATACTTGTTTAAAGTTTAAAGAGAAACACAAGCACTTCAGTTTTTCTCCACCACGGGACGTGAATAACAAAACTCAGTTTTTAATGCATATCTTTTGCAAGTAAGAAATGGCTCCTTTTGAAACCATATGTATATGAAATAACTATGAATCTTTTATTTCCCTTCTGCTTAATAAAATCTTTTCTCTCACAGATTCCTCTTTAGCAGGCACACTAATGTCAGTGAGATTATTGACATTGGTAAGGTAAATCCAGACTCATTTCTTCTTGTGATATCAGTGACAGAACAAGGTGGGACATTGACTTGGGTGTTCAGAGTTGGGATTTTTAGAGAAGGATCCCACCTAAACAGTCCCAAAGGTGTTTCTCACGGAAGCCATTCCACATAAGTTGGGACTAAGTGGAGATGAGCCTGAGGTAGCAAGAGAATCTTTCCTGTTATCAATACTTGTGTCCTGTTTGCTTCTTTCAAAAGGATAAACCAGGAGAGAAATCAATTGATTTCATTGGCTAATTTGAACTCTGACATTTTGTTTCCTGAGGTGGGGTGTTGGGCTCAGACATCGCAGACTCAGGGCGGATGAAGATCAGGCTGGTGGATGGTCCCCATCTCTGCAGTGGAAGGATTGAGGTCTTCCTTAGAGGAGAATGGGGAACTGTTTGTGATGATGGATGGGGCATCAAGGAAGCCACATTGTCTGCCATCAGCTGGGTTGTGGAGCTGCAGTGTCAGCCACAGGGGAAGAACAATCTCAGAATGGAAGAGTCTCCATTGGGCTGGACGTGGTGAGATGCAGAGGGACAGAATTGGCCCTTAGTCAGTGCTCAGCATACCTATGGGGAGAGCATGACTGCACTCCTGAAGAAGCAGCTGGGGTTGTCTGCTCAGGTAAGCTTACCGCCCATATCATATCCTTTTACACATGAACAAGGGTGACAATCGGCCATATTTTAAAAAAGAAACAGTTGGTTTGACTTATGCCGGTGACTTGAAAGGCAGCAAGGTAGCCCCAATCTAAGCCTCCAGTTCATAGGCAACTTCTGACGTATATCTTCAAGTCTGGATGAAAATCTGGAGCATATTTATCACTTCTGCTGCTTAGATACTGTCCTGAAAATGGGGTGGATGGTGGGGAACAGCCAGAAGCAGGAAGAGGCACCATGGAGAGCGAGTACCAGATACCTTTGAGCAATAATGCCCAACTATCCATTCTCCCTGCTTACCTAAATTCTGCAAGAGGCCAGGGCAGGCAGTGACGGTGGACAATTGGCCAATGTTGAAAAAAGTTGCCCTCAAAGAATGGTGCCCAACATAGCTGGCTCTTCTTCAGCCCTTCCCTTAGCAAAGAGCGTGGGACTGGGGCTGTATACAGTTTCTTCCAGCAGTTGTCTTTAGCTGCCCTTTCTTCCAGCTGTGAGGTGGAAGAGATTGTCCAGAAGAGCAGGCCGGGAAGTGAATACAGTTTCAGCCCTGCAATCAAGGCCAGCCAAAAACAAAAGATCTCAAGGAGAACGAAAACTCCATGACATCCTCAGCTGCAGAACTCCATACAGAGAGGCACCATGCCCTAGATCAGTGGTTCTCAACCTGTGGGTCCCAGATGTTTGTGGACTTCAGCTCCCAGAAGCCCCAGCCACTATGGTCAATGCTCAGGGCTTCTGGGAGCTGAAGTCCAAAAACATCTGGGGACCCACAGGTTGAGAACCACTGCCCTAGATATTTAGAACAAAGTAGATGGGATGCTCCACATTTGATCTGATCAAGCCACAGAATTCTCCCTCTCTTTTGCTTTTGGTCATGATTCCACTAGCACTGTAACTTTCACACTTTTGACAGAGAGAGAGAAAGTACCATTTCCCCATCCACTAGCTCATTCTCTGCAATTTGGTGTACTTTCAGGCCAAGTGAAGATCCAGTTGGTAGAAGGTCCACATAGTTGCAGTGGAAGACTGGAATTGTTCCACAGTGACAGATGGGGCTCTGTTTGTAGTAACAGCTGGAGCATTGAGGCAGCCAGGGTTGTATGCCAGCAGATGGGCTGTGGAGCTCCGCTCCATGTTAAATTTGGAGTACAGTTTAGAAGGATAAGTGTCCCGATCCAGTTGGATCACATCAACTGCACAGGGACAGAATCCTCTCTCCTTCAGTGCTCAACAAGCCCTTGGGAAGAATATGACTGTCGTCATGGAGAAGCTGCTAGAGTTGTGTGTTCAGGTAAGTGCATCATCTGAGGCTCAGCCACACTCATTTTTCATTTAATGATTAAAGTTTCCAATTGGCCAGAAAAAAAAACCCTACTCCCCCAAAAAAGAAACCTTGTCTGCACTTGTAGCTTTCAGAACCTCTTGATATGTAAGACTTACAGGAGACATCTAGAATCTAGGAAAGGATCTCTAGAGGTTACAGGTCATAGACTACCTTCTCTGAATCTATGAAAGAGTCTCTGGATGTTACAGATGGTACACCATTATCTCCAAATGTGTGAGTTAGAGCCTCTGCCATTTGAACAGCTATACTCAGGATGTTATTCAACATTCTTCCTAGTAACCAAAAGGAATGAATCTTAGCAGGCCATTTTAGATCATAAGAGCACAAACTGGTCCTTTTAAAAATTGGATGTAAATCCTTCTCTCCAGCTTGGAAGGGGTCCAGATGGGAAGGCATCTAGCATCTGTTGAATAATAGAAGCATATCTCCACATTCCTTTCAACCCAGTGCACAGGAAATTCCTTCTTTTTGAGTACCAGGAAGACACTATCAGTATCAAGTTCTCTCATTTGGTCTGCCTTCCCTTCACTGAGGGTTTTTACCAAAATGTTTTTAGCTGTGGTGGGTCACTTTTGATCCAAAATGGTCCACATAGATTATTTTTAATTAGATGGCCTTCTAATCCTATCTCCACTCCTTCAACAGGGTCTCGGCAGATCATATTTACTCTAACCTCTCTGGGTTTCAGTCAATAGAGAGAAGAGTCAGCTTCATGCAGTTTAGTTTAGTCTATTCATCATCTAGAGGCAGTTATTGCTATCATGGAAGGCATGGCTTTGTTTTTTGAGATCCAGAGCCTTATCAGCTCTGAACTTTCATCCTGAAAAAGGAACTTCATGCTGTGCCCACCTTCCCATCTCATTTAGGAAGGACTCATGCTTTTGTATCAACTGCACCGGTGCACTAGTGATGCATTTTCTTCAATTCTCTCTCTAAACAGGAGTAAGGCTTACAGGTGGTTCAACTCCCTGTAGTGGCAGAGCTGAGGTGCTCCACAATCACAGATGGGGAACAGTGTGTGACAATGGCTGGGACTTAGATGATGCCCGCGTGGTGTGCCAGGAAGTGGGCTGTGGAGAAGCTTTCAAGGCAGTGACTGGTGTGAAGTTTGGACAAGGATCAGGTCTCATTTGGATGGACCATGTGAACTGCACAGGGGAAGAAAACGATCTAAAGGAATGCCCACAACAAAACGTCATCAGTCACACTTGTGACCACAGCAAGAATGCTGGTGTGGAGTGTGCAGGTAATTATCACAAAACAATAGAAATCAGAAAGACTAGTGGAAGACGCACACTCTGTCCTTTTGCCTCATATTCTCCTAGGGCACTAGTGCTTGGTCCAGTTTAAGTAGATATAGAAACTACCTATCTGTAATGCAGACATGCCCTATCAGCTAAAATGCTGTTTGACCCAACTATTTTGAAACCAGAAAACCAAGAAACAGAAATGTAAGGCTGGTCTAGTGGGAAAGGAAGACTTGGATGGCAATGTGGAGGTTGAAGAGAAGGTTCTGATAGTGAGGAAGAAAGGAAGTGTGAAGCAACTTCAGGGAATGAGTGAGTGGAAATTCAACTTTCCTGGCTCTTTCTCCACTTTCTGCCCAGTATTCTGTTTTCTGTGCAAATCAACCACAAGGAAATGTTACATAGAAGTCCCTAAGTAAAGCAGTTTCTGTGCAGAAAATGCTGCTTTCTGTGCAGGAAATACTGTTTTCTGGGGGGGGTGTCCTGCCCAAAACTGGAGGTACAGAAATAGGAGGCGGGGAAGGGGCCTGTGAGTGGAGAGGCATAGGCAGTGAAAGAAGTACAGGTTGAGACTCTGAGGCTGAGGAAGCGGTGGCAATAGGCAATTGCAGAGTTGCAGGCAGAGAAGGTGTAGGAGAAGGGAAGGAAGAAGGAGCTGTAGAGATAGCAGATGAGGTAGAAGCCACAGGGATGGAAGTGGACAGAGGTGGGCAAGGCAGAGGCTAGGGTACAGAGATCTGTGACTCCAAGGGGAGTAGCTGGCTTGGACTGTATTCACAAGCAACCATCCTGCTGTTCAGTTGCACCAGCTGGGCAGGAATTGCTTCAATCCCCCTTGCAATATCATCCCTACATGTAACCCTGCTAGCGGTTACTGGCCATTATGAATTGAAAGAGAATGAGTCCGTTTCTGCCCGAAGGCAGTAGGAGCAGCAGGCCAGGACCTTTTATCATTACTCCATGGTATGATGGTGAATCTGCAGAATGGGATTGCAGCAAAGAATTCAATAACTAACCAAGATGCCTGTAAAAGCAGAAGGAGTTGCCAAGCAAGCAGGATTACAACCAGTGTGAGACTGAAGAGGCACACAGGGGATACGCAACCCCAGCCAAAGAAAACTTCATGGAGAAAGAAACAAGGGAAGGAAGGAAGGAAGGAAGGAAGGAAGGAAGGAAGGAAGGAAGGAAGGAAGGAAGAAGAAAGAAAGAAAGAAAGAAAGAAAGAAAGAAAGAAAGAAAGAAAAAGAAAGAAAGAAAGAAAGAAAGAAAGAAGGAAGCAGGGGCATTGCCATAGTGGGCAGCTGCCATGTTCAGGGAGAGGCATAGAACACACAGAAAGAGAAGAGAGGGGAAAGAAGAAGAAAGAAGGAAAGAAATGGAGGGGCCGAGTGTGATGGCAGAGGCTGAGTCGAAGAGGCACTGACTGGGATAGTGGTGGAGGAGTGGTAGAGGGTTGCCTCATGACTATGAGGTGGCTGAGACACAAAATAGGAGGTGGCCAGGGAGCAGAGCCTCATGGGGATGGATTCACTGAGGATGGCAAATTCAGGTGGCAAACTTGCAGCCAAGCATGAATTTGCACATGGCCACAAGGTGGTTCGGGATGCAGACTGGTGGCAGAGAGGCACAATGTGCCCTGTGGGCAGCTAAAGGCTGGGAGCTGGGCCACAGATGGAGAGGCAGCTGTGGCATGAGGCAAAAATTGTAGAGCTGAGCAGTGTGACAGTTGGGTGGCCATCAGCCAGAAGGTGAGCTGCA
>CAOKZL010004242.1:0-38874 GCA_948472985.1 Iguana delicatissima
TATCCAGGAATTGTGGCTCAAGAAAATCGTAGGAGCATAATAGGATTGACTTGTAGATTGGAGAAAACTATAAATGCAACTGGGAAATTGGTACAAGCCCTCCAACAAGAAATTGAAGAGTTAAATCAGCTATTGTTACAACATCGGATGGCCTTGGATTACTTGTTGGCCAGAAAAGGGGGGTTTTGTACCATAGTCAAAGGAGGATGCAAGGTTGCGTTCCATGATCTGAACAAGACTATAGAGGATGAGATACAGCAGTTACAAGGGTTAATACAAAATAATGACAGCGGCATTAGCAACCCTTGGGATTGGTTAACTTCTTGGCTCCCAGATCTTAGTTGGTTAAAAACCTTGTTTCTAGGTATTGTACTTTTAATTGTAATAGGGTTCTTAATAATGGTATGTATTTCTTGTGCTATGAAATGTGTACATGCCTCTCTCTCCCAAGCTATGGAGGGGAAGGCAGCTCATTTTGCTGTTATGGCCCAAAAGCAAGCTTAAGTAATGTATGTCAAATTGCATGGAATTTGGCATAAAGGGGGGAATGAAAGGGTTAAATTGAAGAAGCTATTGCTAAGGTAGAAAAATAGAGAAAAATAAGGTGAGCAGATGCGCCCTTTATCTTATCAGGAGGCTTAGGTATGTGCTTAGCTGTGCCGGGAACCTAGGGAGTTTTGATGTTGGAGAAATACTCCCTTGGTACCAAAATATATCATTTTTGAAAGCTGTAACCTGGGTCTGCCTGACCTGTAAACACTTCATATATGGTCATATGTAATCATTTCCTGTAACCTGTTTACAAGAGGGTATAAAAAGAGAGCTGATACCTGGATCGGGGCTCTCAGGCTTTGGAAATTCATTCCACTGAGATCCCTGCAGTAAAATAAACTTTTATTTTCTTTGCTTTCTAATCTGGTGGTCTCAATTCTTGGCGAGCTACTTCAAGAACAGCCCTGTCACTAAATCTAGAATCTAGCTGATTAGTATTTCAGGAAACTAGGCAGAAAAACATGGTGCAGGATTCACATTGTCCTTTGCAACAATTCAGGGTGGAGGCTAGTGGATCTGAGATCAGTGGAGCAGAGAATCCACAGTGGGGTTTAATATGAACTTTGAAGGAACTATCACAGGACCTGCATGTTATACCCCAATAACGTCAGCACTTTGTATAGCTCTTTTAAAGTCTGAAAGAAAACCTGGAGCAGATCCACTGCCCCACCGATCTGAGAGCAGCAGCTTCCACTGCCTCTTTCTCCACCATGTGGCAGAGCTGTTTAGATCCCATCTTGTTCTTCCAGGCTTCATGCACATAAACTTCTGTAAACTGGACATTTGCAATTGACTGAAACTGTCAGAATGTCAGTAGTAAATAAGTTAGTGTGTGGCCACTGAAGAAGATTTAAATAGAACTTAATCCTGGCTGTTTTCATAATATTGCTCATATTTCACATTTGCAACAGCTGACTTGATGGTCTCTTTCCACGCACTCAGATTGTTGTTGTTGCTATGTGCCTTCAAGTCATTTCCAAGTTATTGCGACCCTAAAGTGAATCTATCATGGGGTTTTCTTGGCAAGATTTCTTCAGAGGGGGTTTGCCTTTGCTTTCCCTCTATGGTTGAGAGAGTGTGCTTGCCCAAAGTCACCCACTGGATTTCCATAGCCATGTGGGGATTTGAATCCTGGCCTCCAAAGTTGTACTCCAATGCTCAAACCACTACCCTATGCTGGCTCTCACACTTAACACCTTTCAAAATTGTCCAAGGTGGATTGTGACCAATACTAACATCAAATTAAAACGGTACAAAATTCAAACCTTCCTGAAACCCAAAACAGAGCTAAGATAAATCCAGCACAGAATAAAATTCAGGAAAATTTCAAGCAAATGAAAACAACCCACCTCGACTATTAATTCCTGATGTCCCAAAGTTTTTTTTTTCTTTTAAATCAGCATATGTCATATAACCAAGGGAAAACTGGAAGCATGGATTTCAGACTTGCCATTTGCCTCACATGAGAGAGCCGTGAGGCATAGACAGCTCCCCCTGCCCCTGGGCTATCTCTTTCTTGGAGCTGCAGCATCCTCCCGGGGCTCCACACTCAGTGCTAGCCATTGCATGATTGCCAGCCAGCCAGCCAATCAGGAGCCGGCTGGATGTAAATGCTTCCCAATCAGTGATCAGTTGGCTCCAGTATTCCTCATCCTTCTTCCCTTGGTTCATTGGTCCATGAAATATTGAGAATGGTTCTATTAAACGTTCTCCTTTTTTGGCTGCTTCTGCTTTTCTGCTGTTTGAGGTTTTGAGAACAGGGGTGGATCTAGTTTGTGGGGAAACAGGGCATCTCTGTCCATCTCCTCTGCTTTTAGATTCCCCTTAAAGTGTGGCCTCAGAAGCCCCCTTGGAATCCTCCGAAGCCCCTAAATCCACATTTTTAAAAAATCAAATTTTTTTACCCCTCCCCCACTTGCTCAAAATGGATCAGAACATCTGGAAAAATACAGCAGTATTATCTCCAAAGGTTCCCCATACTTAAAAGAAGCAAAAAATAAAATAATAAAGCAAAAAAATTGGCCCCAAATCAACCAAAAATGAAACCAGACTGATGTGACATAATTTTGAGCCACATAGGTGCAAGAGTGCAGCTTGCCAGGTGGTTGTAGGGATGAAAACTGTTCTCTGCTCCTCTAGCAGTTGCCCATCCCACCTGGAGTGTCTAGGGGGACATCAAGGGATACACCCAGCCCTGGGACTATTGGCCCAACCTCACTCTCAGATTGCAAGGGCAACATGGAGTGCCTTGTGCCTGTGTGGATCCCATTGACTGTCATCCCATATATTTACCCCAGGAGATGACCTGGGTTGAGGAGTCACATCTGTTAGCATACAGATCAGGCAGAACCCTATGGTGTTCCAAGGCTCAAACAACATCAATAAATAACGTTATGGCCATTTCAGTTCAGCCAAGTTGTCTGTGTACTAGGTTCACTTTTCACCTTCTGCCTTCCCTTTGATACCATACCACTGGCAATAAAATTTGATCCATTGATAGAATGGAACACTGTATCATAAACGTGGGTCCACCAACATTTAGATCATTTTTATCAATTAGTACATGTATGTATATTAGCACATGTCTTCAAGATGTTTCCAATTTATGGCAACCCTAAGGCAAACCTATCATGGGGTTTTCCTGAGGCTAAGAAAAAGTGTGATACACTCAAAGGCCCTTTCTGCACCATACTTCAATTTTGGATAGTTATGTGTTCACCACAGCATTGCCATTTCTGGGTTGAAATCAGTATTCAAACCCTGTTTTCTGCACGTCTTCGGCATCAGTGGATGAGCACCAGCATTGAAACCAGTGTGTCTTCCACAGCAAAGCATCTCTGGCCACTCCCCATCTCTGCCTCTTCCTGCGCTGTCTCCACTCCACAGCTCCTGATTGGTCTTTTTTTAAAAAAAAAAATATTCTCAGAAGCTGTGCTAACATTAGCATGGTGGACCAAGATAACTGATCATGTCAGCCAGCTATACTGTGCAATTGTGCTAATGGTAATAAAGGGATTTTTAAAAAAAATCAAATTCAAAAGGGACATGCAAAATTATCACGTGGCAGTGGTGGGTATTGCACTTACCATGCCATGTGCTCCTTTGTCCCTTTCTCCTTCTGTGTTCAGTGCTGACGCAACAGAAGCAGCCAGCCAACTACTGGACAGAGATTGCCCCATCAATGAAAAAGACCGGATTTGCCCCGTTTGGAGACAGGATAGCAACCGGCTAGCGACAACATCATGCAGTACAATGGGTTCTAAACTGGGAGCAAGGCATGGTTGAGGCAAGTTGAAGACGTCATGTGGAAACGGCCAACGTTACCCAGTGGATTTCCATGGCCAAGTGGGGTATTGAACCCTGATCTCCAGAGTCATAGTCCAACACTCACACCACTACACCAGAAGGCTCTCAGTTCATGTACAGTAAGTGAAAAAATAATAAAGGCCAAGATTCTGTATCAGTATTTAGTTGGGAATAGTAATTTAAAAATAATTAATTTTTGTCATAATTAATCAATTTTTGAAAACAATTAATTAATTAATTAATTAATTAGCTAAATATACTTAACAAAGTAGCATCTCCTGACCTGCCCCCTCCCCCAAACCAGATGGACACCCACATTCCAACCACTGGCCAAGTGGATCTTCTCTCCATGCAGTAGCAGGTTTGAGGAGGAGTTACAATCCTGGCAATAGTGTCATAATTGTGACTAAGTAGCAATCGTAAATATGGAACAGTTACAGATGAGTAAATGTAAGTGTCTCTTTTGTGTTCACGGCCATAATTAGTCATGACTGTGACACTATTGCTACAATATACTTATCTATAAGTTTTTTCGCATGCTGTTTCTAAAGCGAGAGGGCCCCTTGAGTGTCACATAAATGGGAGGAGCGGTCTGCATGACACACTCCCATTTACGCAACGCTCAAGGGCCTCACGCAGACCGCGCACGCACCTTTTCATTTTCGGCTTAAAGCCAAAAATGGTGTGCGGTTACGCAATGCTCCCGAGGCCCGTGCGCACTTACCTGGCGTGCGGTGCGTCGCGAGCTGGGCCGGTCGTGCTTCCTGCCTCAGCGCTAGCCTGCAGTTCCCAGGTTGCGCTGCGGTAGGAAGGGGCGGGGTGTTTGTGCGACCAGGAAGCTGCTGCAGAACTCAAGCAGCAGGGAAGCGGCAGCGTTCCTGCTGAGGCTTTTCGCATGAGACGCCCCGCTTAGCCGCGCAAACGGGTAACGTGCGAAAAGGGTGTAAGTTGCTGAAATAGGATTCTGGCCAAAATTTTCCCAAGCAAGGGTATTTTTAAAAGGCAGATTTGCTCCTCAGGCTACCAAGATTTGAGAACTGCTGATTACTTAGAGCAGACAGTACTGGCCCACATGGACCAGTGGAAACTTCATATGCTAAATTCTTTATCAACCAAACCAAAACAAGTAAGCCAACTGAAAATCAAACTGAAAACAGTATTTAATTACAAGTGATTTCCACAGTTTAAAGCATAGCAGTAAAATCACACTATTAAAACAGCTGGGTGGAAATGGCAGGCTTAGGAACATACCTTTTGGAAGCAGGCATGGTGTCTTTTAAATAAATATACGAGTCACTGCCTTTCACAGCACATTAGTCAGAACTGTGTGGCCTAGAAATGAAAGGTTCAGTTTCCCGCTATCTTTCCCTGAGTTCCTTTAGGCAGCCTGATATTTACTTTTTTTCTGTATTTACAGCTTCTTTCCAAGCCCTTCTCTCATATGTAAGCACGCTTGTAATGGTAGTCTGGGGTGACGAAAGGCATTTGATGGCAGACGTGTTTGTCAAAGGAAGTTCAGAAGAAATCATTTCTGAAATAAGGTGTCTATAGCCAAGGAAAAAGAAATGAAAGAATAGCTTAATGCTATAAAGATATTACGTTTGCTCCAGAATTCAGGAGATAAGTTTTGATTCTAATATTAGCTTTAGAAGAGAACTGTTCCTCAGGACTTCAACCGCAGGAAAAAAGATCTGCTCTAGTAGTGAATATCTCATAGACAATGAAGTTAATTGGGGGGGGGGCCTATTTTTAAATCAAGGGAGGCATGAAAAATACACAATACTGTCCTCATGGTCTTCTGTTCCCCTCTTGTAAGGATCGAGAAGAATTATAAAGGTTTCATGATTTTCACAAAAGCTTCCTACTTTGTTATCTCTTCTTGAAAGATTAAATAGATGTTGCTGCAGAAATTCACAGATTTGCAAGGCTTGTGGTAGGTTTTGTACATATACAGTCCTATGTATATTTTAAGAATCCAAACAGTTAATATAGTACCTGTAAACATGCTCTTGACAGCAAGGAAAATTCATACCAACAGGTGCATTGGAAAACTGTGTAAATAAATTAAAGGAAATGCATATGAATTTCTCTGCAGAATGAAAAAAAAACCTCAGTGTTTCACAACCTCATAAAAATGAATGTTGAGATGGGAATACAGGTAAAATTCTGTTCTTCAGACTCTCTTGCTACTGTTTTTTTCCCTGAGCATTTTTCTTTTGATCTGAGCACCAGTTTAGGAAGCATCCTTGCTTAGGCACAATTAACTAGTACTATCATATCCAGAGGCCCTTTCACAACAGAAAATTCTAACATGTTGATTCCCCTTTAACTGCCATGGCAATTCCTGTGGAATTATGAGATAAACAGATTAGGAAGGAGTACTTGGAATTCTAAGACAGATAACTCCTCTGTTGGCTTCCCAAACTACAAATCTCATGTTCAACAGGATACATATAGTCATGAAGTGAAAGCATAGTGATACCATTATGCAGTGTGAAAGGTCTCCAGGTTAGTCCCAAGAAAATGTCCCCAAATGTGGCAGTAGGGCTAGAATTAACATGGCTAGAGACCCAAAAGTTTTATACTTAAAACACCTAACAACTCTGTCTCAGAAAGAGGAAATGGATATCAAAGCTTCACAATCTTGCTGCAGGCTCCCCAGGGAGACATATCACTTTAAAAAGCTGGTCTTCCTTAACAGATACTGACAACTGAGTGTGTGGTTTGTTTTGCTTTTTGATTGCTTAAAGAAAAAAGAAAAGATAATAACTCCCTAGTGGCATAACGAAAGAAAAAAATATCTGTTGGGTAGCTGGAGAGTTTTCAGTACTGTGTCACAAACAGCTGATATTACCAAGTTTGCATCAGTTTCTTGTGGAACTTAATGTTGGGAGTGGAAACCTTTGCATGCTTAATTAACTGGCTAATTAGTTTGCGTGTGTATTGTAGGCATAGAGGGTACTGCCTAGAGTAAACTTCCTGTTGTTTGGTCAACACCCACTTCCCTTTGCATGTTCTCTTCCTCTTCTCTTTTGTTCTTCGGTTTCCCTGCAAGCATGTGCTCCCCAGTTCTCTGGCAAGCATGCTTTCCTGTAAGCATGTGAGTGCTTAATTGATCTTATTTTCTTCAAGAATTGAACCTATGTAGACTATGCACAAGATTATGTGAGTAAATCCTTTTTATATATTTTTAACCAAACTGTTTGTGCTTATTTTGAGCTAGATCAAGTGTGGAAATGATGAAGTGGGACTGGCGATTTGTTCAGCTTCTGTCTGTGCATTACAACATACTCTGCTGATTGGGAGACTTATTACTAAAAACCTCTCAATTCCCCAACACTTAAAACTTTTCTTCTCCAAATCTCCAGTTATTAGATATGAGGAAGTGAAGTCGGAAGCAGATACACTGTAAGTGACATGTGGCCTGTGGTTTTCTAGATCCTTCTACAGTACACATGGTTTCCTATAGTTGTTACATCTGTACACGTGAACATTGTTTCTATAAATATTGCCCCCACAGGCTTCATTTAATTCTATTAACCTAAAATAGGAAAAAATACAACTTTTGGAAAAAGCCACCATAAAACGATTCAAATGTTTAAATCTGCCAACGAATAGAATGTGGCCTCTTCTGGCACAACCTCCGCATGTACAAATGCAAGGTTTCACAAAGCGTCACGTCCTATTAGAGTAAATGGACGTGGCAAGCATGTGCCCATATTGCCTCAGGCACACATCCATTGCCTCCATTGATTACAGTAGCACTTGACACTCATGGTTTTTGTTTTACTTGGGGATTCCTCAAATGGAATCCCTGAAAATATGGCAGGCGCACAGTAGATGCTTCAATGCAGCACAACCATCTGAAATATCAGCAAACTGCACCCAAAAGCCACTGACACATATGGGTACAGGAAGACAAGCCTTATCACACTTTGCAATTATAGCACTACAATTCTACTTTGTGTGGCATGATTCCATCCCATGGTATTCTGGGATTTACAGTTTACGGAAGAGTACTTAGAATCTTTTGCTAGAGAGCTCAGTGCCTCATCAGACTACAAAGCCTAGAATCCCACAAGATGTAGCCATGGCAGTTAATGTGGAATCATAGCACTATATTTATACAATGTGATAAGGCCCTTACTCTAAAGAAAACTCCACTGAAGTATCTATAGGACTGTAATGCAAGTCTGATGATATAATACAGGACCTGGATAATATTTTTTATCTAAAAGACAGATCTCATCCTTTTACCACTTTAAACTTCACTTAAACTAGCACTGGGAATGAGGGGCCAAGAAATTATGACAAACTTTGCCTGTATGAGTGAGCTCTCTCTCCCCCGTTGACCATCTCTGCATCAGCAATTCAATTAGAAAGGAAACAAGAGTTGCTTTTCTTCTTTTATAAGCATTACACACACACTGTGTGTATGCTCAGACCTACTGAAGTATCTGCTGAACCAGCAGTTTTGTTGGAGGCCTTTTCTAACACTGGATATTTTCATAAGGCTGGACAAAGTGACTCCAGAGCTATTGTTCTGAGATGATAGTAGCACCAGGAGGGAAGCATTGGAAGGGGCATTATTGCTATGCAGCTGTACCTGTTATGGATGCCACATGACCTGAATGTGTGGAGTCCCTTTCAATCCTTCTGTGTGGCCTCAGATGGGCTACTACAGTTCTTGGAAGAAGAGAGGCTGGGCCAAAGAAGAACCTCAGACTTTGGGGCCAAATCTGGGTTTCCCTGTAAGTCCATACCCTTTCCATATAATACCATAATTTGGTAGCTTCTTAGCCCATTCACTAGTTTTCCCCATTCTAAAAGACTGGAAACCCTCTCCTAACTTTATTTACTGGCAATAAGAGCTTAAAACTAAAACATGTTGATATTCTTGATCTCATTGTTTTCCCTTTAGCCTCACTTACCACTGGAATGTAGTTTCTGAGAAACTATCTGAAATTGTATTCAGTCCTGGATCTGAAAAAGGCAGGGATGGGACTCGTGCAGCCCTCCAGTTGGATTGCAACTCCCAGCATTCATCACCATTGGCTATACTAGCTGGGGCTGCTGAAGTTCCTGTTACCCTGGCTTCTGGGGGTCCTCTGGGGGACACCTCAATTCTCTCCAAAAATGCAAAGACTGGGGAAATTAGCAGAGCACTGGCTGTAGCCAAACCAGGGGCAGGGTAACTCAGCAGGATCTTTTTACCCAATTTTTACAGGGTCAGGCCAAGCAAAAAGCCAGACAATCATACCAATAAATGGATTTTATTAATAAATGTGTTCTCACATACCAACGCACTCATTCACTCACACACACAAGGCCTATCGAGAAGGGAAAGAGGTGAACATTGATAGGGGATTCAGCAGAGAGGGTGTAAAGGCGATGATACTGCAGCTATCCAGAAGCCTTCAGTCCAGGAAGCAGTGAGAAGAATGGAGCTCAGCAAAGAGAGGCGGCTGAGGGGATCACTCGACTAACAGGGTGCCAGTCTGCTAGCGTGCTGGGGAGTTCTCCGAAGAGACCCTCAAAAAAATACTTTTAGGGCAGAACGTACCTCGAGGGCAGGCCCTCTCTCAGGAAGAACAATGGCCAAAATAGAGGAGAAAATGCCACACAATAGCAACTTGATAGTTTGCATGATTGGTTCATGCAAATGGACTTTGCCCTCATAGGATTTTCCAAAGTCGGAGTGGCTCAACCTGGGAAAAACCTGGTAATCCCTTCAAGTTGGCTATTTGTGGCTGAGGACCCTTTGTTCATGTGGACGTGTCTAGTCTGAGATCTCTTTGGGGAAAGGTGACTGGGGATTTTCCTGGCCTTGACCTAGTTTCGCTCTTTCAACCTATTTGTCTACACACCCACCCGGGCAACCTCTCTGGCATGGCAGGCATATTTGATATCAATTTTATATCCTCCCCGGGATAGGAGTCTGCCACTGGGGTAACATTCCAGTTTAGCAATATCTGGAGGGCTGCACAATTCCCATTTCTGGATTAGGTAGTTCAGAAACGACAGAGGCTTGGGCTCCCATAAGTTGAATGGAAGAAAGAACACCAGTAGGTGCAGCTTCTGCTAATCTGTGAGAGACAAACTTTACCTGCCAAAATGTCCTTTTCTGCATCTGATCATCTTTCTCAGCCCTACAACTCTTGCTGAAACTCATTCATTTTCTGAAGTTGCATGAAGATCATTTTCTCTTCAAGAGCTTTTCCAAGCCCTTTTCCCCCTCTCAAATGAATTTTGGAATAGTGAAGAATCCAAAGTGTTTACCTTTGCTTGGCTCATGATCAGTATGTTTATGTTCTTGCACTCTTTTGACTTGTAGCAGCTTTGGAAAAGTTGTATGTGTGTGTTTATACTGATATCCTATGCAAAAAGCCCCCACCTTTCAATGCCCTGTTATCAGGTGATTCACTCTTTTGACCCTTCCAAATTAAGGACAAGTTCCATTAATTCAACATGGGATCCACTCTTTTACCAGTTCTTACCTACAGAGGCCCGCTTGGGACTGTGCATGCACTGTTCACAAAGCAATCTCAGAGTGGAGAGAAAAACATTATTACCCTGTTTACTGGGAGTCCCGGGAGGGACACCAAAATGTGCTCAACTATAGGTGGGGAAAATTAGCTCAGAGCACTGCTTAGCATTATGAGAGGCAGGGTAACTTAGTAGGATCTTGTAACCCAGTGTTCACAGGGTCAGGCCAAGTCAAGGAGCAGACCGGTTTGAAAATAATGAATGTTCTTTATTAAATACAGGCACACAATGCAAGCAACACAAGCACACAGATAACTAAGGAAAATAAAGGAGTGAATAAGATAGCGGGATTTTCAGAGGGATAGTTGGTTCGGGTGATATGACACCTGTTCCTGAAGCCTGGAAGAAGATAGAGAGCGATGCTGGGGTTTGGTGTGTCTCAGCACGTGGAGCTGAGGGGAAGCTCGCCAAGCAATGCGGCAGCAAGGCGGTTGGAACTTGGGAGCAATCTGAGGAGGGTCTCGGAATCAGGGGTTTTTATAGGGAGAAGTGTGACTGCGGGCTATGCCTTACTTGGGGACAACAATGAGTTTTGGGTGCAAGACAATGTGTCAGAAAGGTCACAATTTAGCATGATTGAGTTAAGTCCGAATTGACAAAGAGGTAGACTGTATGCAAATGCTCAATGTTTGGCCTTTAAGCTTCTAGCTTGCCAAGTTACCTGCTCGGGGCAGGGAGTCCTTTGTAAACTGTGTGCATACATAATGAGGGTGTTGTGACACTGTGGGTTTCTTTCCAGTCTCTTACCACCATGCAAGACTGGAAATTCCCTCCCAGCGTTTTACTGGGGTTCTTGACAGCCTCCCAAAGCTGACTCCCACGCTTGGAAAGACTGGCAATCTCCCCAGCTCTATCAGGTATGCTGCCACCACCACCCTGAATTATGAATCACTTGGACAGAACAGGAGGGACTCTGCCTAATCTCTAAGCGTAAGGATCTTCCACCTCCCCTTCCCCTGAGTGAGAGGTCCTATGTAGCGTGTGCCAAACCTGGCGTGGAAATGGAGAGAAACAGAGGTTTATAGAAGTGTTTAATCAAGGCATGCAAATAAACAAAACCATTTCACACTTGGGAGACTCCCCTCTCCCAGGTACACTTAGTTACAAGAATTTACAAAACAAGATATAACAGCACAGATACATTCTTAAGATCAGCCAGTTCCCAAAATAACAACATCCCTAACGCAACTAACTACTTATTTCTAGTTACTCACAATTAGGTTATAGGTGTAGATGGTCTAAAGGAGAAGAGGGGGGGGTCCAGGAGACACAGCATGCCTGCCAGCTCGACTGGCCCAGCTCTCCTCTCCTTCTCTCTGTCTCTCTCTCTCTGGCCACATGGCCTCTCAGAAGTTTTATATTTTCCTCCTTGGAAGGATCTGGAAGCATTTCCAAGATGCCCACCTCTTTTCCTTTTGGTTGGTCAATTCTCACCTTGTGACCTGTGATGCTGACCCTTTCCTTTTGGTTGGTCAACTCTCACCCTGTGACCCTTGATGTAATCCCAACACCTCATTAACCCTTGGTTTACCTGAAGAGGGAAGTATCTCCCTTTAATAAGCCTAGATAATGGGAAGCCCCATTATCACAGGTGTTTGCAGAGAGGTCTCCTAAAGCGGTGATCTGGCTATTTCTGGCCTGCCTGTATTGTCTTGGGATATGGCAGCATTTGATGGCCAAGCCTAGTTCTGGGCTTGTCCAGGGGCCTCTCAAACATGTGGAGAGGGGTGGTAGAATAAAGTCGAATTATGATATCAAAGTGATATCGGGTGCTATTGCCAGGTAGGCCTAAACTGCAGTAACAGGTATCAAGCCAGCTTAGCGACTTTACAAGCTGTGCACATGTGCAATCAGTCTCAAGCAAGCCTGTTACCCTGTGAATTGGGGGTCCCATGAGGGGCACCCAAACAACCAAAACAAACTAAGCAAAGATGGGGAAATTAGCTGGAGCACTCTCTTGGCTAATGAGAGGCAGGGCAACGCAGCAGGATCTTTTACCCAATGTATACAGCGTCAGGTCAGTGAGGAGGCAAATGGTTCACACAGTAATTAAGATTTATTAAACAGATATTAAAGAAAAACACAAACGCACTCCTAACTAGAAAAGGAAAATAGAATTTGAGGGGAATGGGTGATACGCCACCTGTCCTGAAGTCCTGCAGAAGCCTGATTGAAGAAGTGGAAACCCAGCATGGCAGCCAAGGGGAATCTGAACCGAGCGGCAGCAAGGCAGAGTGAAGTTCGGGCGATCTGGCAAGAGTTCCGGAGAAGTTCCAGCGAGAGTTGCAAAGAGCTCTCTGACGGCGGATTTTTATAAGGGAAAGAACAACCGCAGGCTAGTCTGGTCTCGGGTGAAAACAATAAGTTTTGGGTTGGAGACAAAGCCTCCAAAAGGTCAGAATTTGCATGATTAAGTTAAAGTCTGAATTGACAATAGTATAGCTGGTATGTAAATGCGGCTAGCTTGGCAGTTAAGTACCTAGCTCGCCAGGGTGTCCTCTCGGGGCAGAGGATCTCTTTGTAGCAGCGTAATGTTTCGGGAGGTCCCCTAAAGCAGAACTGGCGATATCTGGCTTAGTTTGGTGAGAGCAGCGAGCAATAGCCATGTCTAGCTTCGCGCTTGTTCGGCGGGCCTCAGAAACACTTGGCTGGTGGCAGAGTGGGGCCGAATTATGATATCAAAATGATATCTTTGGTTCATCAAAGGCCAGGCCAGTATGCGGTGGTAACAAGCCTCTGTAAGTCTTTTGTGTTCCCCACAGTGGATGGGTTCCCTTTTTTTACCATTTCTGCTTTCTGACAGTGCTGCAGTCCCTAATCTGTCAGATAAGTAGGGGAAGCCTGTATTTCTACTTCCATCTTAAGGAAAAGTATTGAACAAAACAGTGAAAAACACCAGAAGAATGAACTCGCTGAGCTTCTCATTCCTTTAAAATCTTCACCCTGGAAATCTGAATATTTGAAATGGAATACATAAAAACAAAAGGCCCTCTAATGAATGCAAATCTCATTTCTTTCTCCACAACAAATGGTTATTATGTCTTCCCTGAAAGAGATCCAGGAACTGTAATTGAACAGAGAGATTTGTCCTAGAGACCCTTCTATATAGTACTAGAGTTCTCATCATTACTGTCTTAGAAAAAGGGAATATCAGTTAAACTGGTTTCCATCTGTAAGGTAGATATACAAAGTGCCTGCCTATATCATTTATTTTAATCCCATCCTGCCTCCAAGGTGACATGCATGACAAAGCCAAGCACCAAGAGACACTTCACCCTACCAAAAACAGCAAAGATGAACAGCAGCCAACACCTCTGGGAAAGTGAAAATGGACACAGCTTCCTTTGGCGTCAAGTCCCCAGAAACATTTCTATTTACAATCGAGTGGCCTAAATGCAGCACAGATTTGATAGTTTCCTGGTAGTGTCAAGGTTAAAAAGCAAACCCAAGAGGAGCAGATTAACACACTGATTTTACGTGATTGGGGTACGCAGCACATGATATACTTCTTGCATTCAGGCTGAGTGAGGAAGAGTCCAAAAAATACAGTATGGCAATGGAAAGGTTTGAATGACATTTCACTGTGGAGCACAATGTGACTTGAGAACAGGAAAATTTTAATTCTTGTATACAAAATGAAAATGTATCTGTTGAGGATTTTATTATTCTTCAGTACTCACCAGCTGAATGGTGTGACTAAGGTGCCCTTCACAATGAGATGATCTGTGGCAGAATTCTCGTGGGGGTCAGGATCTCCAAATGTCTGAAAATACACACTTACATCAGGGGCTCCCTTTGAATAAAGTGGTCACCACTGTAATGCAACTTGAAAATGTTAGTAACAACCATGCTTTCCACTGTAGTATCCATTCCAGTTTCCTCAGGTACATAGTGTTTCTAGTGAAGGCACAGTACAAAAGATGTACAGGGACATTTTGGAAGTTCAACCCATGAAACAAGGAAGAATAATGTTAGAGGTATAGCAGGAAGAAACACAGAAGGGAGCACAGCACAGCCAAGTATTCAGGTTTTCACATTTGCAAGAAAAAATGGGCATTTTGCATAGGCATACTTTGTAGGAATAGCAAGAGAGCAAATTGTAACGACTTCAGTCAGAGAACAAGTCTATGTGATAAAAGCTTTAGAATGACTCCTGCTGGGTCTTAGAGCATGTGAAGGCCTAAAATTGATTAAATGTGTAGGACACATCACAAGGAACATACTGTCATCTGATAACCCCCAGCTCTACCACACACTTCCAAGGTCTGTGGTAAATTAAAATACCATATGAGATTAAACAGAAACGAGGTACTAAAACCTTCTCTATCAGTGTTACCTTGAGAGTGCTAATTCCATTGCTTGACAAAGTTAAGAGAAAGCTGGAAGAAATAGTTGAACCAGTGGAGGAGCCCCCAAAGGTATCAAAATAGAGTTGTATGTAGCTCTGCTGATTTCACCTAGCTGTGTTGGGGGGGGGTGCCTTCAAGTTGCCTGTTGACTTATGGTGACCCCATGAATTTCATAGGTTTTTTGTTTTGTTTTGTTTTAGGTAAGGAATAGCCAGGGGTGGTTTTGCCAGTTTCTTCCTCTAAAATACAGCCCACAGCACCTGGTATTTGTCAGTGGTTTCCCATCCAAGCACTAACTAAGGCTGACCTTGCTTAGCTTCCAAAATCAGATAAGATCTGGAGCCTTTACATTATTTAGGCCCTTTCACTCAACTGTATAGGGAAATGTAAAAAGAGAACTCTTTCACATGCCAGCCATAGAGCACACACTGGAGCAGCTAGGTACTTTTCAAAAACAGATGCCAATAATGACATCTGTTGTTACCATTGACTGGAAGTTTCATGAAGCTAACTACATTTGTCATCCCCTGGGGTGTTAATTTTTCATAGAGTCACCTCAGCTGCTGAGCAGTCCCAAAGATGGACAAGGCATTTGCTTTAGGATCTTGAGGCTGTGCTTTGCCACATAGATGATATCACAGGCATAATGATGGAATCGCATGATGCTCAACTGTGGCAAGTCTTAAAACGTCTCCAGGATGTTAAAGTTACAATAAGGAGAAATGTTCAAATGTTGTTTAAAGTGTGTTTTTCCTGAATCACATGATTGACGAAGAGTGTCTTGGAGAAAGGAAGACAACCATAAAACTTTCAGCACCACAATCAACTATGGAGGTCCACTGGCCTGTTCCCTGGGATACTTTCTGCCCTATCTTTGAAATCTTACAAGCTCACTGCATGAACTGTTGAAACCAAATAATGAGCTTGCCTCAGGCCCAAGTCAAGAACAAGTCTTCTAGGAGATCCAAACCCATGTGACCATGCACCTGTTTTAATACCATTTGACCTAATAAGTTGAACTTTCACCTCTGTCTCTACCTTTGAACACATCAGAATTCCAGAGGTTTGCAAGCAAATATGGATTTCACCATCAGACCTCAAAGCAATGGGTTCGTGGAGTAGCTAGCAAAATACTGAAAACACATCTACAAAAGAATGTAGCTCTGTATCAGGCTTTACTGGCCTACAGAGCCTGTTCTGTCTCCAGCAGAGACAGAACTGCAGCACCGCTTATTGGACACCATATTTGAACAATTCTGTTCCTGTTCCTGTGCCAGCTCCTTTCCCAGATAGTAGGTCGGGTGGGGGGGGGGGAATGGTTAAACATGAAAATCATCAAAAAGAGGGATAGAATAGGAATTATAATTCTCTTCATATTGTCCAAGTATAGGAGGACTCAGAGCCTAGAAAGGTTTTGTGGATTTGTCACAAAGGAACATTAGGAAGCAATGGCAAAAAGGCCCACGTGCCTTATTCTTATTAGGTGATTCCTCCAAAAGGGAAGCAATAGAGAATAATGTCCATTTGGCAAAAGACTACCAAAAATACAAAACTCTAGAAAATGAAAGTGGGTCTGTTTCCAGGGAAAGCAGAAAAATCAACTGAGATTCAGCATCAAGAGGAAAAACTGCAGCAAAGGTACAACAGGAAATAACCACCATCTAGAACAGAGCTTTCCAAACTGTGTGTCGCGACACGTTAGTGTGACGGCTGCAGTGTGTAGGTGTGTCACCACCCTGGGCCGAGAAAAACCTTGGTGAGGGTGGCAGCAGCGGGCCAGGCTTGGGTGGAGGGGCTGCCTCTCCCGCTGCCACTGCCCCGAGCTGAGAAAGACCCCACCCCACCCTACCCTAGATACACCTCTGGGTACTGTGCATGCATAATGGGTTTGAAACACTGGAAGTGAATGTGAAAAGGTGCGGCCACTCGACGAAGAGCCACCTATCTGTAGGCATGTCCCATGCGGGATTGTTCATTCACTTTATTACTCTGGGAGTTGAGTGCTGGTGCTGTTATTTTTATGTTTAGTTACTGAAATTGTAGTTGAATTACCCCTAAAATGGATAAGTTTCTAATTAAGAATTTCATTTCTTGTAATTTCATTATTACAATTTATGTATGTGTCCGTATCTCTCATAAGGGGTTAGTTTAACCTCCAGTTTGCTAGTAAAACTGAATTAATGTGTCACGAAATGATGCATGTTTAAAAAGTGTGTCACAACATGAAAAGTTTGGAAATATCTGATCTAGAACAAGGAACAGATGGGAGATACATCCACGACAAAAGATGCACTTGTAGAGTTGTAATAAACCAACTTTATTCGTGGGAAGACCCTTCAAATTTGTTGTAAGAGGAGGGGCACTTTAAGAGGGGAAATATTAATAAAGCTTCTGGTTTGGAGGTAAAAGGGACAGAGTCATGACAGAGAATGCTTGCTAACTGTTTTGTGCCAATAGTTACTGAAATATTATTTACTCTTTCAAGTTTTGTGAGTTATTCATAAAAGACACTCAAAGATTTGGGTAGCAACACACCTTTTCCCAAAGTTGTTGCAGTGGCTCTCCCAGGAGGGAAATGCGACAGGAGCACTTCCCTCAGCACCAGCTGGCTACCTGTGGAAGGGAGCGCGATAGCCATGCCTCTTCCTTCCACAGCACAGCCAGGTACTTTCCCAGGCTGCACTGGGGCAGGAAGCATAGCCATTGTGCTTCTGTGGCTTCCATAGGACAGGTAAGTCCGGGATGGCAGCGTGATCACATGTCATTGACGGGGAAAACCCGTCAATGATTTAATCCGCAATCACGCCACCTGGGCACAGGAGAAGGATGGTACCGCAATGATATGCAGAACAGTTGTCGCAGTCCCGTCCTTCTCCTGTCCCCATTGAGGAAGGGGGGTGCTACGGAAAGGGCCACAATCTCCACCTCTATTTTATTTTCCACAGCAACTATATGAAGAAAGATTGTAAAAGAGGGGCTGCATGAGTTTTACAGCTGTGTGGCAATTTGAACCTGAGTCTACGAGGTCCTACCTTGCTTAATTTTAAGACAGAGGTCAGGACTTGTGTCCCTTTAAAATGTTTTGTTTCAAAGCTCCCATCATCCTTGGGCTCCAGAGCCAAAAGTGAGAGATTAGTGGGGCTGTAGGCCAAAAACATCTATAAGACCCCAACTGCCTTCCCTTAGTATAAAAGGAAGGTTTCTGTGATTCCCACGTACGGTGTTGAGCCAAACTGTCTGCTGCAAGAGCCATTTTTTGTATTTAATTACCCACAGCATGGAAGCAGTGGAATCTTATTCATTCTGTGGACTGTTTCATCTTGTTTCATCTAATCTGTTTTTCCTTCCTTTCATTCTATCCATATTTTTGTTTATTGATTAACCTTTATCACTTGATTTTACTGTCTCTTTAGCAGCTAGCCAATGTACCCAACTTATACAACGCATTCTTTAGAAAATACACACTGGAGCTATTTTAAAACCAAAATATTGGTCTAAAGGAAACCAGGAAGTATTTTCTCTTTTCTTTCTTATTTTTAAACAATGGTAAAAACAAAATATAAGAACATAGTGTGTTCAGTTCCTTTTTCACTGTGTGCCTTCAAATCATTTCCAATTCATAGTGACTCTAAGGTGAACCTATCACAGGGCCATAGTCCAATGCTCAAACCACTACACTGTGCTGCCTCTCCTTTATTATACCACAAAGAGTTGAGTGAAATGCTCTTTTTAAAAAAACTGCAGAATCCTAAGCAATTAGAAAAGATTTCTCTAATTTAGTTTTGCATATAGCCTTTCCAAAATAAGAATTCAGCTTGGATATTTTTAGCTTAATACTCCCTTCTGATTCTCCTTCTTGTTCTCTGATATGCGGAATATTAAAAAAACAAAAAACAAAAACAGTTCAGTCCCGAGAGGGAGAAAAAGAAAGAGAGAGAAAAACGTTTCGTGTTCTTGGAAATCTTAAGCTTGATTCACAGGAAATTCAAGAACAGACATAATTAATGTAAACAATCGACTCCCATGGAAGAGGAGAAGCAAAGGAAATCATTTCAAATTTATCAGCTTTATTTTTCAGGGCTTGCATACTAAAGCAACCAAAAAGAAGATGGAGAAACAGCAAAGCCTCTGTGCTACCCAGAGACCAACCAGTCACAATTAATAAAGAGCTACTAAGGAACATTAAAAACACAGCAGCAATATATTGCTATCTGTCACAATCATATTGGGAAAATCAAGGTTCACGGTAAAAATAATGGAAGCAAAGTGCCCAATGGAGTGTGCAGCATCCTCAAGAGGCTATGATAAGCTGCTATATCTCTCTCTTGTGAAATTCTCCATAGAGCTGAAGCTATTAGTGTGGGAAGTGGACTTCCCTAAGGGGTAGGAGGAATAGCTAGATGGTGTGTGTACATAGCTCTTGGATACAGAATGATTCTTTAGTTATAATTCATATTCCATATGTGTTTTGCATCTGCTGAGAATTCATTACTAGATTCCACACATGACAGAATATGGCAATCAGGGTGGATGGGCTCTGTGCTGCATACAAACTCCCTAAGTAATGGGTGTGTGTAGCTTTTTGTAAAGGAAAGATAGGAGAGCATAAAAGACAAAAATCCACCTAAGCAGTTTTACTGGCCAAGGAAATTGATACTTACAAGTTGATTGGAATGAAGAAAACTAACCATGTATGTATTGTTTCCAAAGAAACATACCGTATTTGCCGGTGTATAAGATGCACCCCATTTTCAAATAGTATTTTTTCAGGGGAAAAAAGTGAGTCTTATATGCCGGCAAGTACAATATATTGTTTGTACATTGACTTTCACAATGTAAATTTCCCAGTTAAGGCATTTATCCATTAGACAAAGAATCAGTCTTTTCCTCATAGTTCTGTAGTAGAGCATATGTTTTGCATGCAGATGTTCCCCAGTTCAGGCCTTGGCACCTCCAATCAAAAGTATCAGTACTTGATGGATAAAACTCTATCAGAGATCAGGAGTCCTTTCACACTACACAGTTATAGTGCTATGATTCCACGTTAACTACCTTGGCTACATCTGATGGAATCCGGGGACTGGCAGTAGAGGAAGGGGACCTTTCGAAGCCTCAGCCAGAAAATTTTCCTCTGGTACCTCTGACCACACCAACAATTCCAAAATTCCAAAAGATGCCCTTTTGAAGAAAAAGCCTAGAAAGCCTGACAACTAGCATGTCATCCTAGTTGCTGTCAGTTTTGAGCAGATGCTAGCAGAAACAGCTGGGGCCTTCATCACAATCCCAGAGGCCAGGATAACCCTGGATCTATATGGTTGTACTAGCAATGAAAGAAAACTAATTCAGTCCAGTTGTTATGTAACAACAGTTATTTGAAGACATCTGTGTGCAATTCTGCTTGCCACATGTATGATAAACTAAACAACAAATAATCTCCTGTCCTTTCCTGAGATCCAAGCTCTGCTGGCTTGTGGCAGCCACCTCTCTCTGCCTGTAATGGCAGGGCCTGTCTTGGTTTCCTGGTGAAGAGGAGAAACATTTACCTGTTCCTTCATCAGGCAAGGGATCCGGCAGGCAGATAAGCATCTCAATCAGGTCAAAACGGTGCAGAGAAAACAGTTATGATCTTAGAACAGCACAGTATTTTGAATCTTTGTGAGCAGTATAGTGCCTTAGAACACTGTTGAACTTGTCTGGAAAAAAGAAAACAGCTGGACACGATGGCCTGTATCTTGTTGGTTAGTCCTAACTAAAGCAGACTTATTGAATCAATTGCTTAATACTGAGTCAACATGTAGGTAAATCTCATTGATTTAATGGGTCTGCTCACATCCACATTAACAACAGGATTTGGGTTATTTTTTTCCCCCAGGATTCTTTATTATTTTCCAAAATAAACAAGACAAAACGAGAAAAAAACACATTGACAAATAGATAAATACAATCATAGGGTACAGTGAACATAAACCAACAAAATATACACAGGAAAGAGCAAAAAGCAAAGACAATAAACCATTTTGAAGGACATTACAATTAACATAAATTACAATAGACTTCCCTCTCTGAGAGGGCACGGATTGAACATGTTACCTCTTTTGTTGTTTCCCCTTTTTTCACATCAGTTACAGTTCTTAGCCTTTTGTCAAGGTTTTGTCCTGTTAATAATGTATCAAATTAGTCATCTTTAGCTAATGGTTATTTTTTTATCTCCTTAAACAACTAATTATGAAGACCCAGACTTTGACAAAACATCCAAAAACTGACTACAGCAACAAGATAGAAAAAAAAATCATAAATAAATCTGTATCATTATTGCGGAACATACATATTGACATATCCTCTATTCCATTTGCCCAAAGTTACATGGTCAGTTCAGAAAAAATATTCATTACTCAACAGTAGTACAGGTGGTCCTTACTTTATCAAATTAAGTTACCTTTTGCAGATAATTACAGAAGTGTTGCCATGTTTTGGAGAAATTTATGATTCGTACCATTATCTAAGAGATAAGTTTATCCAGTTCTGCCACTTCTATTAATTTTTCCATCTGTTCCTCTTTTTATCATATTGTAACTTTCCTCCAATATCTAGCATATACAATTCTAGCTGTTGTTGTCATGTGTCACATTAACATTTCCTTAGCCCATCCCAGGGACCTATCCATGTCATATATTCCCAATAGAAAACACTCAGGATTCAAATCAATTTTTCTCTCCACAATTTTCTGTATTACAGCCCGGACCATAGGATTTTGGTTATTGACTTATTGATAGACTTATTGATAGTTCTAAGTGCAACAATACTGCACTTTTGCTTTTGCCAGATAATCCTGCAAGTGCTGACATATGGTCAGAAAGTAGAAAGGTCACCCTTTTGCTACTTTAGGGGAGTTGTGTGAGTGCGTACATGCAGTTCCAAACTCCTCACAAAGCCCAGCTGAAGTGGGGCTAGCCTTGCTGCTGGAATAAAATGTCTGAGTCCATAGTATTTCTCCCCCCTGCAACTTGTCTTGTAAGTGAGACCTTCACTGGAGCTGGTTTTCCAGCTATAGAAATGAGGCTACTCAAGACAGGAACCTTCTGTGGTTGTATCTAGATTGTGGAATTCCTTCCTGAGTAATGTTGATTTGATACCTTTTCATTGTCACCTTTAGGTCAGGGATTGGAAAGGTATGGTTTGTGGGGCTCCAATTTGGGGCCCGTAAAGCTCCCCAAGGACCCCTGACCCCATTTTATTCTATTTTTTTTACCCCCAAACCTATTAAAATGACTCCAAACTGTTATAAAACATAGTGATTTTGCCCCCACAAACATCCCTCCATTGACCACGTGTCTCAACCCTCTTCCAAAATACTGGAAAAATCAGTAAAAAATCAGCTGAAAATAAAACCAGAAGTGACATACTGTTACTTCTGGGCATATCTTACCACCAGCCTTGGGGGGTGAGGAAGTAAAAATGTTCTCTGTCTCCTCTACAGTTGTGCATCTGTGATTCAGCCCCTAACTTTCGTCATCAAGGATACAGTATTCTGTGATGACAAATTGTGAGAATTGGGCAAAACTCACGAAAGTTCCTTTTCTCGGCTACAGTTCCCAGGACACCCCAGCCTCCTGGCTGGAGGATTCTAGGTCCACAAAAGGAATTTTCCTAAACTCTGGGACAGAGAGGGGTGGAGTGCACAGAATCAGTGCTTTTTATTTGCGTGCCTATTTGTTACTGAGTTTATTTGGAAGGGCTCTTTTTCTGCTTCATTAGTGTCTACTGTTTACATTCATTTAACCTGCTGTTTTATATGTTCACTCTTCCTAATCATTTAGTACGGCTGTTATAAATAGTTTTTACCTGCAGTTTCATATATATTATTGTTGTTTTTGTACAATGATGTCAGCAACGTACCGGAAAGCAGAACATTATGTGCATCACCTAATCTGTGCAGTAAAGCAGCCCATGTTTTTCTGAATATTTCAATTACTTATTTATTAATTTTAACACATATAATCTCATTCACAACCAAAATAATACATGTTCAGAAAAAAAGAAAAGGTTGGTATCTGATATCTCTCAGTAAAGTCTCCAGTGCCAAAATAAACCGAAAAGATAATAGGGGACAACCTTGTCTAGTTGTCTTTTGTATCTCAGTTAGTATTGTTGCATTGCCATTTACAAAAATCTGGGCTTTTTGAACTGAATCTATTGTTTTTATTGCCCAAATAATATTTTCACCAAGCCCATTGCTTCCAATATCTGAAATAAGTAATTCCAAAAAATATTATTAAATACTTTCTCTTCATCTAAAAAAAATTAAAACAGCCTTTTAGTCATTATGGTATTTCAAATATTCAGTAATATTAAGAAGAGTTCCTGCTTTACTCCTTAGTTGTATTTCTGACAAAAATCCAATCTGAACCTCATGAATATTCTGAGAAACACATTTTCTCAATGTTCTTGCCAAAATTGTAGTAAATATCTTATAGTCATGGTTTAGTTATGAAATAGGTCTATCATTCTTTGTTAATGTATAATCTGTTTCTTTATGAATCACTGTAACATAGATGTTTCTCCAGGAATTTGACATCCATGCTTTCATAATAATTCATCACACACCACCTTTAGTAGCTGAAGTGTCTCATCTTCAAATTTCTTAAAATATACTACAGATAGTCCATCTCACCTGGAGTTTTCCGAGCTTTAAACTTCTTAATTGCTTTGATAAGCTCCATAGTTATAGAATCATAGAAATGTAGAGTTGGAAGAGACCACACGGGCCATCCAGTCCAACCACCTGCCATGCAGGAACACCCTCAAAGCACTCCCGACAGATGGCCATCCAGCCTCTGCTTAAAAACCTCCAAGGAAGGAGACTCCACTACACTCCGAGGCAGCATATTCCACTGCCGGACAGCCCTTACCGTCAGGAAGTTCTTCCTGAGGTTCAGGTGGAATCTCTTTCCTGCAGCTTGAATCCATTGCTCCTTGTCCTGGTCTCTGGAGCAGCGGAAAACAAGCCCACTCCCTCCTCTACATGGCATCCCTTCAAATATTTAAAAATGGCTATCACGTCTCCTCTTAACCTTCTCTTCTGCAGACTAAACATACCCAGCTCTCTGAGTCTATCCTCATAGGGCATGGCTTCCAGGCCTCTCACCATTTTGGTCACCCTCCTCTGGACTTGCTCCAGCTTGACCATGTCCTTCTTGAATTGGGGTGCCCAGAACTGGACACAGTATTCAAGATGAGGTCTAACCAAAGCAGAGTAGAGTGGTACCAATACCTCCCTCGATCTAGACACCATACTCCTGTTGATGCAGCCGAGAATTGCATTGGCTTTCTTGACTGCCACATCACACTGCTGATTCATGTTCAGCTTGTGGTCTATGAAGACTCCTAGATCCCTTTCACACATACTGCTATCCAGCCACTTGTCCCCCATCCTATATTTCTGTATTCCATTTTTTCTACCTAAGTGTAGGACCTTACACTTCTCTCTGTTGAATTTCATTTTGTTAGCCTTGGCCCAGCTCTCCAATCTATCCGGGGCATTTTGAATTTTGATCCTGTCCTCTGGCATATTAGCAACCCCTCCCAATTTGGTGTCATCTGCAAATTTGATGAGCATGCCCCCTATTCCTTCATCCAAGTCGTTGATAAAGATATTGAACAGCACTGGGCCCAGGACAGAACCCTGTGGCACTCCCACTAGTCACTTCTCTCCAAGATGAGAAGCAGCCATTTGTGATCACTCTTTGGGTTCGGTCGGTCAACCAATTACAAATCCAACCAACAGTAGCCCTGTCCAGCCCGCATTTTCTAGTTTCTTTGCAAGAATGTCATGGGGAACTTTGTCAAAGGCCTTACTGAAATCGAGGCATGCTACATCCACAGCATTCCCTTCATCTATCAAGCTAGTAACTCTATCATAAAAAGAGGTAAGATTAGTCTGGCATGACTTATTTTTGAGAAATTCATGTTGACTTCCCGTGATTACCACCTTGCTTTCGAAGTGATTAGAAACTGACTGCTTAATGATCTACTCCAGGATCTTTCCGGGTACTGATGTCAGGCTGACTGGGCAATAATTATTTGGGTCCTCTTTTTTTCCTTCTTGAAGATGGGGACAACATTTGCTCTCTTCCAGTCTGCTGGAACTTTTCCTGTCCTCCAAGATTTCTCAAAGATTATAGCAAGCGGTTCCGAAATGACCTCTGCCAGTTGTTTTCATATCCTAGGATGCACTTCATCTGGCCCTGGAGACTTGAATTCATCCAGTGTGGCCAGGTATTCCTGTACCACCTCTCTACCTATTACATGCCTCATTTCCCCTGCTTCCTCACCTGCTCCCCAACCGCCAGGTTGAGTGCTTGTATCCTTCTGGGAAAAAACTGAGGCAAAGAAGGTGTTAAGTAGTTCTGCCTTTTCTCTTCCCCCTGTGAGTAATTCACCATCTTCTCTGCGCAGCGACCCTATCGTCTCCTTCTTTTTCCTTTTGCTGCAGACATATTTAAAAAGCCCTTTTTATTGTTTTTAATGTCTCTGGCCAGCCTAAGTTCGTTCTGTGCTTGAGCCTTTCTGACCTCCTCCCTACATCTCCAGGCCACTTGCTTAAAGTCTTCTTTGGTGGTTTCCCCTTCTTCCATTTCCTATACATGTTTCTTTTAACACTCAGCTGAGAGTTCTTTAGTCAACCATTCTGGTTTCTTCAGATGCCTTCCATTTTTCCTCCTTATTGGCACAGTTTTAGACTGTGCCTTCAGTATCTTCCTTTTAAGGAACTCCCATGCCTCCTGAACTCCTTTCCCTTTCACTATTCTTGACCACGGAATTCCAGCCAGCAGCTCCCTAAGTTTACAGAAGTCCACTTTTTTAAAATCTAAGATGAGTGTCTGGCTACCCTTATCTTCTCCTTCCCACTGAATGCCAAATTCCAATAGGGCATGGTCACTCCCCCCTAAAGATCCAACCACTTCTACCTCATTAACAAGGTCATCCCTGTTGGTCAGGATCAGAGCTAGAATATTTGATCCCCTTGTGGCCTCTTCCACCTTCTGGACCATGAAGTTGTCTGCAAGACAAGCAAGAGACTTGCTGGACCTTGCTGTCTTGGCAGAATTTGACTGCCAGCATATATCTGAGTAATTGAAATCTCCCATTATTACTGTATCTCTCCTCCTTGACTGTGCAGTCATTTGGTTGAGGAAGGCGTCATCAAACTCCTCAGCCTGGGTTGGAGGTCTGTAGTAAACCTCCACCAGAATATCCCTATTGTTTCTTGCTCCCTTAATTCTTACCCAAATGCTCTCGACTTGGCTTACTGGATTTAAGTCAAGGATCTCTTCACAGGTGAAAACATCCTTGACATACAAGGCTATTCCCCCTCCTTTCTTGTTTGGTCTATTTTTACAAAATAGGCTGTACCCCTTTAGTCCTATATTCCAATCATGAGACTCATCCCACCAGGTCTCAGTGATGCCTATCAGATCGTATTTATTTTGTTGTACTAGGAGTTCAAGTTCATCCTGCTTGTTTCCCATACTCCTTGCATTAGTGTATACACACTCAAGTCCCCGGGCCCTTCCTGCAAGTCCTGTACTGTTGTTTCTACGTCTCCCACCATTGGCCTCTTGTACTACTTGTGCAGTATCAATTGGGCCTTTTCCCCCTGCGCTCGACAAGTCCCTGCCCTGAATAATATTGTCTCCCTTCCCAGCGGAACTTAGTTTAAAGACCTCTTAATCCTCCTTGCGAGACTGTTTGCAAAAACATTCCTGCCAAGTTTTGTGAGGTGCAGCCCATCCCTCGCCAGAAGCCTACGTTCATGGAAATTCAGGCCATGTTCCAAAAACCCAAACCATTGCCAGCGGCACCATGTGCAGAGCCAGTTGTTGACCTCTGCTATTGTCCTTTCCCTACGTGCGCCATGTCCTTGAACAGGGAGGAGAGACGAAATGACCACCTGCGCACCAAAGTCCTTAAGCCTCATTCCCATAAGCTCATAGTCCTTTGCGATGTGGTAAAAGCTGCTCCTCGCAGTGTCATTGGTTCCAACATGAACCAAAATGAGGGGCTTATGGTCAGTGGTGTCACAGGCCCATTAAAATGTTGCTTTTGTTCAAGACATAGGTCATTTCCGCACTACACTATTATAGTGCTATTATTCCACTTTCAACATCCTACAGAATCCTGGGGTTTGCAGTTTAGGGAGGGGCACCTTTGGCCTCTGTAAACTGCAAACCCCCAAACTCCTCAGGATGTTGAAAGTAGAATAATAGCACCATAACAATGTAGTGCAGAAAGGCCCAAATTTTATACAATTGGAGTCTATCCAAATAATCTTCCATATCTAAGATGTTTTCATTGCCCCTTACATACAACCTCTGTAATATTCCTCAAAGCCTTTTAATATTTCAGGTTGTCCTTTAGATACTGATCTCCCTCCCTCCCTCCTCTTAGTGAGAGATTTTTTTGTCCTTTCTTGTCCAAGCTTATAAGAGAACCACATCCAGGTTTATTTGCAAATTCAAAATTCTTTTGTTTGTAAGATATCATAATTTGGCATTCGTTCCTCAGAGTGTAAACAGTGAGAACCGTTGTTGAAGTAACTTAATATTTTGTTGGATCCCTTTAGTTTCTTCAGTTTTCCTTCCAGGTTTTATATTTCATCTATAAACTCACTCTTTTTTGCTTCTCTTTCTTTTTTCAATCTGGAGCTGTATTTTGTAAATTGTCATCTCATATAAGCTTTAGCTACATCCCAAACTATCATGGGATCTTATCCTTTTTTAAATTCAGTTCAAAGAATTTCCTCAATTTTTGTTTACATTGTTGTAGTATTTCCATCCTCACAAGTAGATATTCATTAAGTCTCCCTCTGAACTGCTTTGGCTTCATTTTCAGAAACATCATGGTGGGATTATTATCTCAAAAAGTTTTTGGCAAACTGTCTATCCTCTTTATTAAGTTGGCCATAATCTTAGAAATCCAATTTCTAGGGAAAGATCCATAACAATTTGAAAAAAAGTATAGTCTCTGACATTTAGCTGCAAATATCTCCAACTATGTATTAACCTAAAGTATTTTGTATGTTTAAAAAGGGTTCTGGGTAGTTTCTTTTGGTCTTCCTTAATTCTTTAGTGGAGCATTTATTTTTATTAGGCTCAACAACTCCATTTCAATTGCCCATGGAAATCAAATTTTGTAAGTCCAATTCTCATGTCTTTATAATTGTTCATAATATGTTGATTTCTCCTTATTTGGGCCATAAATGCCATTAAATTCATTATCTTGCCATTCCAGTTGATTTGCACAATTACATATCTGCCTTATCCATCTTCATATATAACCTAAAGTTGTAATGTTTGGTTTATACAAAAGACTATTCCATTTCTTTTTTGTTGTTGTTGTTTGCAGATACAAATTCTAGACCCATACTTCCATTTTGCAAAAGCCTACAGTCTCTTTTTTTATGTATGATTCTCTTGAAGACAAATAATTTCATATTTGTTTGGAGGTTTTTTGTTTTCTGTTTTTTTGTTTTTCTAAGAAAGTGTCCTCCCTTTTTTTTCCTGTTTTGGAGTAAAGTAGTCAATGTTGAAGTGAAGTCAAACCAAAGCCTGGAAAATTTAACTGGTTTTTGATGACTACAGTTTTCCCATATCCTCCAACTGTCCCAGTTAAGCAGGAAGAGTCCTGATTAATCCTCTGTTGTCCCAGATTTTCAACTGTTCATGAAATGTCCCAGTTTCTCTCTCCTTCTCATACTTCCCATTTTGTCCTCAGCTTACTTCTATTGCTGCAAACTGAATTCAAACTACAGTAACAGCTTACATTCAAATAACTAATAACTTTTCCCTATAAACTCAGGAAAAAGCAAACTGCTGCAACCCCTCCTAGCTTGTATCCTTCCTCATTAATAACATTTGCCCTCTTGACCACTCTTGTGATGTTGCTTGGCCCCACAAGCCCTAGTTTTCATCTGGCTGGCTCAGAGCTTCTGAAAGCTGCAGTCTAAAAGGAGTATTTGTTCCTGTTTTGCACTGAATGGCCAATGTAATCAGTTTCTGCACATGGAAAGGACAATATGTCCTCCATGATTCACTCCTTCAGGCTGGCCCTTCACTGTCCTGAGCTTCATATTCTAGCTACTATGTACCAAGAAGGATGAATGGTGTGAAGCTACTTTCTGTAGAACCAAAATGTTCTCTTGCTGTGACTATAAGGGAAGTGGGGAATTAGCAGCGGGAAAACCTTTTTTGGCTGTGCAGTCCTAGATAAAAAGGCAAGTTTGTGTGTGACTTTGGCCTGGGAACCCATACATTTAGAATGAGTTCAAGCATTTTGCTTTCTGCTTAAGTGAGACTATTTATGATAAAACATTTGAGAAGGCATGGATGTGTTCTGTCTCTTTAAAGGACAGGCTCTTTCTTGCAGCTTGGATCTATCAAGTACGGACAGCATGTAGCCGATAGAGTTCCAGAGCATAAATAATTCAAAAGCCCTTAAAACTGTTTCTTTCTCTCCCTTCTTTCGTCTCCCTGCCCCCAATCTCTGGCTTATAACAAATGTTAATTTAATCAGTTGGCAGTAAATCTGGCTCAATGCTGACTCATGCCAGACATTGTCCCTTGGGACTGGTAACAGTGCTTTTGCTGTCTCATTTAGAAATGAACAATGCAGAAGCCAGAGTTCCATCTTTACCGTTTTCCTTTGGAGTGATTGTCTTTAAAAAAAAATATCAGTGTACAAGAGCAAGAAAACTGCCAAGCGCACGCAGGCTTTTAAAACTCAGAGGCATAAGCACGTCAAAAAAGCAGGATGGGTTGAGAGGCAGGCTGCATTCTTTGCCCCTTTTGATGATAGAGAATGAAAATGAAATGAAAAGGCAAAGAAATAAATGGAGATCCACTATGAAACCGTTTTTGACATCCAGATCTGCCAGTGGATTAAGACACTCGAATGTACTGAATCCATTTCTTTCTTTGTTTTCTACTTACATTATTCTAGAGCATGCATTGTGCCACACAACACACCAGTGCAAAAGTATAGTTCTGTGGGCACTGCGCATAAAGGAATCCACCCTGTCTGAACCAGAATGTCAAAAGTTCCTTTGCAGGACTACAGCAACCTGGACAGCAGGGTCAGTAACTCTTCCAAGCATTGATCTGAACCTAGAGATAAAGGTGAGAACTTTGCACTATAGCCACAAAGATCCAATATACAGAATGAGTCTAGACACCAGTGGGTACAAATCAGCAGTCAGCTTTTCTGTGTGCCAGCTATTCCCTCTCAGATGCATGGCATTGGCTCTCCACAGCCCCCTTTTCTTTTCCTGTAAGTCTTTTCCAGGACGTTCTGGTATGCTGAGCCTGTGCTTTTCCACTCAGCTCCCTTCCACAGACATTCTTCAATCTGAAGTGCACTTGGGCAATTTTAAATCATTGCCTTAATGCTCTTACAGAGCCATCTCCTCCTCGTCTTCCAATCTCTGAGATACTGTACTGCTTTACTTAAAGTGTATCTGCACTACACTATTATAGCAGTTTAATACCACTTTTAAGTTCCATGGCTTCATCCTGCAGAACCCAGGATGTGCTGTTTGGTAAACAAGTACTTGAAATCCTCTGTTTAAACAGATCTCATGCTTATAGTTCAGGAGAACCCACTAATACCCTTTAGCAGTGAATATTCTAAGCCTACACCAAACTGCAAATCCCAGGATTTCACAGAAAGAAGCCATGATAGTTAAACTGGTGTCAAACTACTGTAATTGTGTAGTGTGGATGCACTCTTAGGCCATTTCCACACTACACTGTTATAGTGCTATTATTCCACTTTCGACATCCTATGGAATTCTGGGGTTTGCAGTTTAGGAAGGAGCCTTTGAGGCCTCTCCCTAAACTGCAAACCCCAAGATTCCATAAGATGTTGAAAGTGGAATAATAGCCCTATAACAGGCTAGTGCAGAAATGGCCTAGTCTTATACTCAAATCACTGCACAATGCTGACTTAATGCCACAGTGGGTTAGTCAAAAAGGAACATTAACCTTATGAGATCATCTTACTGTCTTGTAGAAGCAGAATTTCAGCCTACTTCTTATGTTTCCCACTTGACAGAAAGAGAGAGAGAGAGTCCTGCCTCACATGACCTTTGCTAATACAGTCTTCATTGTGCCCTGTCCCTTTCAAGATGGTTATTCCACACCAATGCTGGCCTTACCATAAAATAAAGTGGGGCACTGGGCCTCAGGCAGCAGGTGACGGGAAGGAGCAAAAGCAGCTCCCTGACCATTCCACTTTGGAGGAAGACAGAGCTGTATGTACCATCTAATGGGTTGGACACCCCTAAAATCAGCCTGTTGCATGAGATGTAGTGAAAGACTGGTGTTGAAGGAAGGTTCACCAACCAATCTAGCGTGAACGTGGAACTGGAAATGGCAGGGAGAATCTGTTCTTTGCTTAGGTAACAAAATGTATTGGGCTAGCTCCGTTCCACACACAGACAGACACAATGTAAACATGTTGGGTGTTGTAAGTGTATTGTGGAGCTACTCCTGTCTGATTCAGGCTCTTTCCTAGAGGAATATTTTCCTAGTGTTCCGTGAGAAAGCATCTCAACCACAGGGCAGCTGAGCTATTTCTATTGGGAAATGTGAGGAATCAAGCCAATCAACAATTAATGCACAAGGCAGAAGCAGTAACCAGCCCTCCCCACAATATCTAGAAATCAAGCTTAGTCTTCTCTATAAGGTATATAAAAGTGGTTTTACTCACAGCTACTGCTGTATAATCCATACTGGTTCATCCTCTTGAATAAAATAAGGAAATAAATCATACTTCATAGTTTCAGAAGTGTTGGAGCTTCTCATCAAGAGAGAGCTTCCAAAAAGCACATGCTTCCTGGAGACAGGATGGGAGACAAAAGGTGAGAGCAGATGAGACCCAGAGAACAAAGAAATCCCAACATCATGCAGAAAGAGAGTGAATGTGAACAAACAAATCAGAAGCAGACATAAACATGCTATGCCTAAACTCCTAGAAAGCTACATGCAATCTAATTACCAGTGGGTATAGGCAGACAAAGATTGCAACCTCCAACAATTTCTGGCAGTCAGCTTGCATGGGGATTGGTGCGTCCATTCATAGCCAATGTGGTACTATCATAGCCAAATGCACTCATGGCTGATGAGTGACAGTGAACAGAGCCAGCTCTACTGTTAGGTAGAGTAAAGCAGCCAGTTCTGGTGGCCCCAGCTAAAAGGCATGGAATGGCCATAGCTATATGTGTCAAATAACCTGCTCTGTGAGTTACCTTTATTCTCTTAGGTGTAGTAGAGCATGCTGTTCTCTCACCCATATTGTAATAAAGTTCAACTTTGCAATCCTCATTTTCTACAAGGAATCTGGCAGGGAGGCAGGGGAAACTCCATTTTATATTTTGACTTAGGTACCAACCACTGAGCTCAAAGAGAAGAACCTCATCCCAACCATCAAGTTATAAAGAATCCCAGAATATTATCTAAGGATCTGTACATCACTCCTGTCTTGGTTAATGTGAGTGCTCATGACACAGCAATCAAGAAAGACTGAACAAGATTGGTGTTTGTGCGAGGTTAGTCAGAAGAAAACCCCAGATCTCTAAAAAGAACATTAGTGCCCATCTGAAATTCACTAAAGGTCACATAGATGACCTCTAAGACTTCTGCAACAGGCTTCTCCGGACGGACAAATCAAAGGTAGAATTTTGTTGAAATGTTGGCTGGAATCCTCTCTGTAATGTAACAGAAACTTTTTTTGCTAAACATTATGGATAAAGAATTGGATAGTCAATATGAGTTACTTCTTAGATACATGATAACAGCAGCAATTATATTATTTGTGCAAAGCTGGAAACAGACTGAAGCACCAACAACAGAAGAAAGGATCGCTAAGGCTCCTGAACTAGCCTAAAGTGCCAAGCTAACATGGATTTTAAATGACAAGCCAATTGAAAATATTTTGAAAGACTGGAAACTGTTCATGGATGTTTTGAGCAATAAGAAATCTAAAGATGCAGTAATCTGTGACTGTGGTTACCAGTAATTCTAGTACGATTATTTAGTTGGATCTGCAATGGTAGAATAACACTTTCTTTCCCTCCCTCCCTCCCTCCTTCCTTCCTTCCTTCCTTTCATTACAGTTCAGTTTGGAGGAGTTAGAACCCTTTTGGGTTTTAGTAATTTAGTATTTTGTCTTTTAGTTAGTGTTCAGTGTTTCAGTTTAGTGTTTTAATACTTTAGTACTTTACTTTTAGTTTTCCTTTTGTTTTGTTTTTTCCTCTCTTTTCTTACTACCTTTTCTTTTTCTGAATGTATATTAATTAGTGAGTCAGATTGTGTTAAAATTAATAAATAATTTTATCCAAAAAAAATGACATAAAAGCACACAGGAACAACAATCACACAATTTATTTATTTATGTAATGTATAAACTGCCATTGTTCCTCAAAACAACACTCCAGACAGCTGACAGTAGCAAAAGAAAATTACACAAACCCTATTAAAACATGAAACAGGTTAATTAAAACATGAAACAGTTAAAAAAAAGCGTAGATAGCTTACTGATGTTTTTAAAACATAGCACCCACCCAATTAAAAGTGTCATCTGCACCAACACAGCTTAATTATCAAAGATCTCTCTGAATAAAAGGATCTTTGCTTGCTGGTGAAAGAAGTATTATTCAGGTATCTGGAGGATTTTATTTTTACTTGGGAAAAGCTAGTACTATTAAGCTGTTGCCATTTGAAGAAAGAGCAGAGGAACTTGGTTGTATTTCAGAATTATTCCCCTCTGACACAGAGCTGTAATGCTTTCAGCTGACCGACCTTAAAGAATAATGATGAACACAGCAGCAGGAAGCCCAGGAGTGGCTGCGCTTGTCACCCCAGTGAAGAGCCCTCTGGTCCATTCCTGCTCTTCATTCAGGAACAACCTGGAAGAAGTGAGATAAATAGCTCACGCCTAGAAGCCTGGCTCATGGCTGAAGGAAAATAACCAGAGCAAAAGATGTAGCACCGAGACTTGCAGCACTTCACTAACAATTAGAGAGAGAAAGGAGCAAACCTTTTAAAGTGTCGCATGTCCACTCCAGGATCCCTGTGCAAATCGGCCTTCCCCAGAACTAGAGCTTAGAAATGTTAATTTTTGGACTACAACTTCCAGATTCCCCAAACCAGCATGGCCAGTGGCAATACTAATTGGGGGATACAGGGGAGATGTGGTCCAAAAAATGAGTTTCCCTAGCTCTGCCCAAAATTCCATTTCATTCTTATTAATTAATTATTTGTATAGTTTTTAATTACAAAGTGCTTTGTCACTGTTTGAGAACCAGTGTTGTATAATAGCTTGAGTGTTGGACTAAGATTTCAGGAGATCCTTTCAAGGCTGGCTATGTAGTTCCTAGCCTTGGATGCCCGTCACACTCACCTTGCTCTAAGGTCCCTGCTTAAATCCTTCCTTGGATTTGGGACATGGGCCTCCCAGTGACCTTGCCGTGGACCAATTTATTTTACAAGTAGTTCCTGTAATGGTAAGTGTAAAGCTCTTTGGTCCAGGTTTAAGGAAGTCAGTCAGAGTGAGGTTTAACAAACATAGGCCCTTTCCACACGGGGGTAATAAAACGTTTTAGCGCAGTGTAGCGCGATATCTGACGGAGGTCTTCCATACCTTAAAATGCGCTGAGTCGTCTTTAATTTCCCAGTTCCACACGTCAATCCGCTCAGAAACGTCTCCAACTGTGCTTGCACGTGCTTTTTAAAAACCGGAAAAAAAGTGTTTCTTTTCCCCCTGATCTGCGCAATCACGTCCTTGCTCACTTGTGTGGAAGCGCAGATTCGCACTGATTCGCCCCTGAGATGAACGGGGGGCGGGCCGTGGGCGTGGACAGCTTCGGCGGTTGGCCCGCCTCACAAAGAGCTGAACGGCGCCATTTTTTAATCCTCGCTAGCGAGAGCCCACAGCAGGAAAAAGAAAAGGTACGCTAAATTGGAATTATTTCTTTACAGTCCATCTTAAAATCGCCTTTTGATGTTTCCGTGGGGATATTGGAGCTTCAGGGGGACTGTGGATTTATTGCCTTCATCTGCGGAGTGGGCTATCCGGGGTGGGGATGGGGGTGGAGGTGGGGGGGAATTTCTTGGGAAGTCGCCTCTAGTGACACCGCCATTTCGCAACCCACCACAAACCGCTGCATGTGTGAGGCGGGAGGGCAAGGGGGGCCGCGGCGGCGGTGGGTGGGGACCCTTCGGCGCCCTGCCAAGAGGGCACTGAACGGACAGGGCAGCATGGTGGCCGCCAAGGGCTCCCGCGGGAAGCCTCGGAGTAATGGCGCCTTCACTTTGAAGAAGCGCTGCGGGGATATCAATTACAGGTTTTGCAAATTGGGATTATTTCTTTCAACCCCCCCCCCATTGCTACCGCGGATGAAAGCGAAAGACCCACAGCCACCTGGCTTCCGCGGCGGCATATTGGGGGGGTGATTTTTAGAAAGTATCCCCTAATACCGTCATTTCGCAACCCGCCACAAACCGCTGAATGTGTGAGCCGGGGGGCAAGGGGAACACGGAAAGCCTCGCCTTCACGTTGAGAAAGCGTCGTGGGGCTACCCTGACTGTCCCCCGGAAATGCCCAGAACATGAGGGAAAACGGGGCAGGGGGCCATGTCCTGCATTGGGCAGAATGGACCGAAATGAGTGCGGTGGGGTGGCTAGCTGGGGGGACTGCGAACTCCAGGCATTCAGCCCGACCAGTTATCTCCCCGAACGGTGTGATTGATTTGCAGTTGGTGTCACTTGAGGCCGAGAGAGTGTGACCCGACTGACATCCCTTGCTCCAACAGAACTAGAGCCTGATTGGTGGGCGGTTGGTGGGGGCCACGACAGGGACGCGGTCTGGAAGGATGGGGAGGAGGGGGCTGAGTGGGGTGCTACGGACAGAAAGATGACCATCTGCTTTGTGTACACCAGCCTCCCCAAAACCCACTATTTCCTCGCAGGTGGATCCCCGGCGGCCCGTCCTTCGAGGCGGACAGAGGGATCAGACAAGGAACACTCCGTGGCGAAAAACCTCCATCCAGTTCTCCAAAATACCTGCAGCTCAAACTGGTCACCTGGCTTCTCTGTCAAAAGATGCAGTTGCTCCAAGTACTAGCAGGTATAGGGCATAAGCTGTATGGGCACTCCTTCAAACCATGGATTTCAAGTGGTGGACTCCCATCCGGGTTTAAATCCTAACGCACCCTGCTTAGCATCCAGGTTTGGCATGGGATTTGGGGCCTGTTCACACAATCTTCAAGTGCTTTCCACACCTGCCTTGCTATGGCAGGTGGATCCAGGTTGAACTGACTGCTTCCAAGGGTGAACTGGTTACATGCAACCATTGAAAACAAGTCACAGAAAAGCTTAGAAAAATATGTTTTATTAAATAACTAGATATTCCCAACATAACATAAGAAAAAAAGGAAACAGTTCAAAACATCATAGGAGGTTGCCCCTCCTCAGCTGTCTCTTTATCTCCCTCAGCTCCCTCCGTATGTCCGCATACGAGTTTTCCAGGGCGGCTGACACCTCCAGGAGGCTTCTCTGTGCAGACTCGTCTGTGGGAGGGAGAGTAGGTATTAGGACGCCGTGCTGACACGCTTGGTGGAAGCACCGTAGCCAACCTTCCATCATGGCCACCCGTGTTGCTAACTTACACATCTCGGCTGTTTCCTTTCCAGCGTGGTCATCCCCGCCATCAAGGAGTCCGCGATGGACCTCAGGTCCTGGGGGGATGTACCTGGAAAGAAAAGGTGACATTGGCAGCCAGGCACTCCTTGGAGTGGACCTCCATGTGTGCCACCTTCCGTGGAGTGATTTTTTTATACTTGCCAGCTGTGTGTGAGGATGCTCCAGGAAAGTGTTCCTGTCGCTCCTCTTCTGCGGACAGCGTGCCAACTGCGAAAGGAAGGAAACTGTTCAACATCCCTGTCAGCAATTGTGCATCTAATCTCCACATTTTCTCCCACATAGGTGGTTACTGTACCGTCAGCTGCTGGCTCCTCTTCCCCTGGCAAGTCAATCACCAGGTCGCCATGACCGGGGGAGGAACCAGCGGGGCTCTCTGCTTGTGCACCTGTGGCTGAAATAGAAACAAGCGGGAAACAGATGTTGCCCCGAAAACAGATCAACTTCCTAGCTGTGAATAAAGTTTTCACGCCAAAGCTGTTGCACATGTTTTACCTATATCTTCCCCAGCACCTCCACCGTCACTTTCCTCCCCGGGGCCTGAGGTGTCCCCCAGCACGATTGTTTCAGGCTCTGGAGAAACAGGAAGAAGCAAAGCTCTCAACCTTTGCAAAACAGCGGGCAGACCTCTCGTAGAACACACTAGTTCCCCACGCGTTGGCATACACAGGGACAGGGCTGGGAATCTCATAAGAACCGGAGGTATCACACTTGCCTTCCCTCTCTGGGGTCCCGGTGACATCAACATTCCGCCTGGTGGCACGGCGTCTGGCACCTGGGAAGTGGCACATGCTTCTGTCAGTGTGTGCTCACATAATGGGGTGAACCAGGAACCCCCCACCGTTTGATTGACCATCACTTGTTCATTGGGAGGGGGATGGTTGTCAAGGGTACTCACGTCCTCTTCTGCGGCCACGCCAGGAGGGGCGCCCGGCAGACTTCCACAGCCGCAGCATGGTGCGGAAGTAGGGAGGCTTGGCTGCATGGGGTGGGTGGCCATTGAAGCGTTCCATGCAGCTGTAGAACGCCGCCTTGATGGCCTTGAATTTGGAGTTGACCTGCGCGGCCGCCCGGTTGAACCCCTGCCGTGACAACCCCCTGGCTATGGTCTCGTAGTACTCCCTGTTGGGGGCATTGGTACTACGGAGGAGTACATTGACCCCTCCGCACCACTCGACCATAGCCAGCATCTCCCTTGTTTCGAAATCGTCCCAGAGGGCACCCTCACGCTCCATCTCTCTCTCTCTCTCTCTCCCTCCCCTCTCTCTTTATACACTTAACACTCCTATCTCTATCTATCTATCTATCTATCTATCTATCTATCTATCTATCCGCCTATCTGCCTATCTGCAGGGGTGGTCAGGACGGCAACGTGTGGATCTCTGAAACCGCGCTAAGCCGGATCAAGCATAAGACGTATGGATAGAGAGCGCGCATTAACGCGGATACAAAAAAACCCGGGAAAAACCGGCCGGAACCGTCACTACGCGAATTCCTCTCCTCGTGTGGAAAGGGCCTATAATGGTTGCTTTATCAAGTCCAGCTTTCAGTTCCAAACGGATAACAATATTCAGTTATGTCAGATCTTTTTCTTCAATCAATTCAGACACTCAGTGCACATTATCCTCCCTGATTCTTACAACTCACTCCTTAAAAAATCTTCTCCAACTGTGAACAATGAACTCTGTTGTTGTTGTTGCTGTTTAAAAAAAAATCCCTCCTCTCCTTCACTTAAGTCCTTCCTTCCCCTTACAAAGTTTTCTGTGCTGGAATTGGCTGCCCTCTGTTATTCATAGATGTGTGTCACACCCTTTCACCCAAGAGTTCTTCAGTAACATTTTTTCAAGTTCTTTTTCTCTTTGCTTTTCCTGATATGGTATCACATGAGGTTTCAAATCCCTGCTTGGCCATAGAAACCTACTGGGTGACCTCGGGCAAGTCATACACTCTCAGCCCAAGAGGAAGGCAAAGGCAAAATCCCTCTGGACAAATCTTACCAACAAAATACTGAGACAGGTTCACCCCCAGATTGCTCTAAGCCAGAAATCACTTGAAGGTATACGACAGCAGATGTAACTATCTTGATCTGATTGTCCTCATGGCCAAAGGTATTGTCCCATGCTTGAAAGTAATCTTTTTGTTTCTCTGGATTTCTAATCCTTTGATTCTATTTGCACATGTTTGCAAAAGTTACAGGAGAGGAAGCTGAGTCCAGTGGAACATTCTGAAAGTTTGAATCCAGTAAAACTTTTCTTTTTCATTTTGTGAGGAAGAGGAACATTGTTCAAACCAAGATACTGACAAATCAAGAAGGTAAGGAAGGGTTTGGCATTGCCTTCCTTTGAGGTTGAGAGCATTTGACTTGCCCA